>OVAN01014330.1:1113-12124 GCA_900406275.1 Anastatica hierochuntica | reverse complement strand
TGGGTCTTCGGTTATGGCAGCCACTAAATGGTTCGGTTCATAACACTTTTAGGTTCTTAACAACTTAATAGGATTTTAAGACCTTTAAGTTTCTAGGAACCTGATTTTGATGATAGGATTTTAAGACCTTTTAGGTTTCTAGAAACTTAATAGGATTTTAAGACCTTTAGGTTTCTAGGAATCTGATTTTGATGATAGGATTTTAAGACCTTTTACGTTTCTAAGAACCTGTTTTTTGATAATAGGATTTTAAGACCTTTTAGGTTTCTAGAAACTTAATAGGATTATAAGACCTTTAGGTTTCTAGGAACCTGATTTTGATGATAGGATTTTAAGACCTTTTAGGTTTCAAGATACTTAATAGGATTTTAAGACCTTTAGGTTTCTAGGAACCTGATTTTGATGATAGGATTTTAAGACCTTTTAGCTTTGTTGAAAAATAAAACACAAAGAGTCATTTTATTCATTTTTTTGAACTTAGATATAATACAACACGAAAAGTTGTTCTCAAATCTGATGTGGTCCGAGATTTGTTCATCAGGTATCTGACGATCGGAACTTATAGCTTTTGGAACGATCGTCCATATTCCTACGATTGCTTCGGTTAATCTGGTATTTCTTTAGTGCGGTGGGGGCTACGCTCATAGGGGGAGCTGCCTACGTACCCCGTCAAGGAATCAAGCCTAACGTAGTTCGATTGTTTTGATAGTACCCAGTGATAATACTTCTTGAGGTTCATGGCGTTCCATGATCGTATTTCTGGAACCCTGGTTCGTACCTTTACGAGCTTGAAGACTCCGGGTCATACCATGTGGATTATCCGGTATGGACCTTCCCATTTGGTACCCAACTTCCCGGCGCCTCGCTCTTTGGTGTTGTCGAAAACATTTCGCAGGACCAGGTCCCACACAACGAGTTTCTGAGGCTTTACCTTGGAATTGTAATGTCGGGTCATTGTCTGCTGGTAGTTTTGTATGCGGATCATTGCCTGATCTCGGCGTTCCTCGATAAGGTCCAGGTTATCGAACAACAGTCGTTCATTTACCTTGGGGTTGGATGTACAAGGGCTCAGTCGGAGACTCCCAACTGAGGTTTTGGCCGGGACTACAGCCTCCATCTCATAAGCTAGAGAGAAAGGGGTCTTGTCTGTAGCTCTTCATGGGGTAGTGCGACACGCCCATAAGACCTCAGGTAACTTTTCTGACTAGGACTTTTATTTAGTTCCCAAGCATCTTTTGAGGTTTGTTAGTATTGACTTATTAGCTGCCTCAACTTGTCCGTTTCCTTGAGGGTATCACGGTGTGGACGTAGTTAGGCGTATGTTACATTTGTTGCAAAAAGCGATGAAATAGTCGAACATAAATTGAGACCCGTTGTCTGTTACGATTTCGTAGGGGACTCCATGGCGACATATTATGTCTCGCCACACGAATCTTTCAACTTCAAATTTAGTTACTTGCTGGAGAGCCTCAGCTTCTATCCATTAGGTGAAGTAAACAGTCAAGTCTAGTAGAAAATGTAGTTTCTGTTGTCCTTTCCCTGAAGCAACCAATCGTCCAACGATATCCATAGACCACCGGATAAAGGGGTAGGATGCAGATATCGAGGATAATTGTTCGGTTGGTTGGTAAATGATCGGGGCATGCCTTTGGTATTTGTCGCATTGAGATGAGTATGTTTCGCAGTCTGCGATTATAGTGGGCGAAAAGTAACCTTGTCATTTTATTCGGATGGCCAAGGCTCGGCCGCCTGAATGGTTTCCGCATGATCCCTCGTGTACCTGTTTCATGAGTTCAATGGTATCGAGGCCATGAACGCACTTTAGGTATGGTCCAGACACGCTTCGTTTATAGAGATCAGAGTCGATTATGCAATACCTTGCGCTTAAAGCTTAGAGTTTTCGAGCCTCCCACCTATTGGGGGGGGGGGGGCTATACCCTCCCGAATGTATCGTATAATGGGAATTCTCCAATCGTCTCTTCCAAGTCCTTCGTCGCGAAGGGAATCAGGAGGTTCCCGTTCTGGCTCATTCCCAGCCTTTGTGTCATCCTCTGGAATTTCGTGAGCCTGGATCTTGCCCCCGGAGGTATTTTTAGAGCGAGGCTCTGAAGAGCCTAGGGTTCCTGAAATGCCTTCAGAGTTTAGTTTAGTAATCGGAGCCTGAGTCATGCCTCGAAGGGTATCTTGAGAACTCGGATCCGAAGATCTTTCGTTCTCGGAGGTACCTATCGCATATACGACTATGTTTGGCTTCTGGACTATGCCCCCGGGGTTGAAGTTGCAAATCTTTGTTTTTGGGAACCAAAATGTTGTCAGAACTTGGGCAGGGGCGGTATCCCAGGTAGCTGCCATTGCTACTTCCTCAGGATGGCTAGCCTCCTATTGTTCTTTCGTTTCGTTATAGATTTCAGCTTTGGTAGCTATATTGATGTTGGGTTTGTTATGCATTCGAACGGTATGATGCATTTGACAAGGGGATCAGATGTTGAGGCTAGAGCTGCTAAGGCGTCGGTAGAGGAGTTTTCTCCACGAGGGATCCTTGTTAGCTCAAATTTATTGAGATGTTTGGTGAGGTTACGGACGACCTCGAGGTATGCCCCCATTCTTTCGTCCCTTGTCTCATATTCCCCATGAAATTGGCTGGTCACTAGTTGGGAATCGCTGAGCACATTGAGCTCTCGGATCCCAAGACCTATTGCTAATTTCATGCCTACGATTAGAGCTTCATACTCGGCTTCATTGTTCAAGGCGTTGAAGGCGAATCTGTAAGACTGCTCAATTACTTCACCTGGTGAATAAATAAGTCTCAAACCGACTCCAGAACCTTGTCTCCAGGATACTCCATCAACGTGGAGGGTCCATTTTGGGGTTACCGATTCGTTGAGATGTTCGATGGCTAACTCAATAACAAAGTCTGTCAGAACCTGAGCTTTGGCTGCGATTTGAGGTCTGTACTCTATATCATATTCGGTGAGCTCGATTGCCCACTTGGCCAGTCGTCCAGACTGGCTGGGACTATGTAGGACCGAGCGTAATGGTTGTGAAGTCATTACGACAATAGAGTGCGCTTGGAAATAGGGTCGGAGCTTTTTGGCCGCGGTTACGATAGCTAGAGCTAGTTTTTCATGGCAGGATACCTGGTTTCTGCGTCTACTAGACTTTTGCTGGTACAATAGATAGGTTTATGCTCGTTTTGTTCTTCTTGTATCAGTATGCCGCTAACCGCGACAGGTGATACCGAGACGTACAAATACAAAGGCTCTCCTACCACTTTTTTTGAGAGTATGGGGGGTTCCCAAAGGTAAGCCTTCAGCTGCACGAAGGCTTCCTCACACTTCTCATCCCATAGGAACTTTTTGTTATTTTTAAGATGCTTGTAGAATGGGAGGCATTTGTCAGTAGAGCTGGAGATGAATCGATTTAAAGCAGCGATTCGTTCAGTCAACCTTTGTACTTCACGAGTGGTTTTTGGTGACGGTATCTCGAGGAAAGTATCTATCTATTTTGGCTTTGCCTTGATCCCTCGTTTTGTCACCAGATAACCGAGGAATTCCCCAGAAGGCACTCCGAAAGTGCACTTGGCGGGGTTTAACTTCATATCGTATTTGTTTAGGATATTGAAGCATTCCATGAGGTGGGACACGTGGTCCTCTACATTTGATGATTTGACCAACATATCGTCGATGTAAACCTCCATGGTCTTTCTAAGTTGTTGGGCAAACATCTTGTTGACGAGCCTTTAGTAGGATGCTCCCGCGCTCTTTAAACTAAAAGGCATTACCTTATAACAGTAAGTCCCTCGTTCTGTTATAAAAGCAGTCTTTTCCTAGTCCTCGGGATCCATCATTTTATGATTGTATCCCGAGAATGCATCCATAAANATAGCAGTTGGTGGCCAGCCGTGGCTTCTACTAACTGGTCGATGGGGGGTAACGGGAAGCTTTCCTTTTGGCAGGCTTTATTGAGATCGGTGAAGTCCACACATATTCTGCATTTCCTGTCTTCTTTTTGACTACGACCGGATTGGCGAGCCAATCGGGGTAATGAACCTCCCAAATTGAATCAACTTTCGTTAGTCTCTCGACTTCATCATTGACCGCTTGAGCTTTCTCGAGGTCTTGCTTTTGCCACTTCTATTTGATCGTTTTGAAGGTGGGATCAACGTTTAACTTGTGAGTTGTTACACTTGGGTTGATCCCTTTCATATCATCGGTGGACCATGTGAATTTCCGATGTTGCTTTTGAGGAACTGAACGAGCTTCTGTTTTATGTCCAACGACAGCTCAGACCCAATGCCCACGCATCGCTCAGGGTTATAGTCGTCAATGCAGACTTGTTCGGTGAGGTTCCTAGGAGGACCTCATATATTTTGCTACATCTCCTTCTCCTCATGTATCTGTAATTGCTACAAGGTGGATTCCTTAACGATTTGGAAGCCCCCCATGTAGCATACCCTAGATATTTTCTGGCTACCGTTGATCGTAGCTATCCCGTCAGATGCCGAGAATTTCACGCACTGGTGATAGGTTGAGGCTACCGCCTTCATTTTATGAATTCAAGGCCTTCCCAGGATTGCGTGAAATGGAATTGGTCGGTCTATGACCACGAAATTGATCTTTTTCATAACTTTGCAAGCTTTGACTGGGAGTTTAATGGTTCCTAACGAGGTAGCGGTCTCGCAAGAGAAATCGACAAGATTTGCTCTTTTGCCCTATAATCTCATAGTCGTCTATCTCCATCCCTTTTAAGGCGTTATAGAAGATTAGATCGACAGAGCTCCCAGTGTCGATCATTAGCTTAGGAACTTCGTATTCAGTTACGTTAAGAGTGACGACTAGTGCGTCGTCATGGGGCTTTTCGAGATCGTGCGTCTCGCTCTCCTAGAAAGATATCTTGGTGTAGGGTCCTGAGGTGAAGGCCTCGCCCTAGAGGTGGACTCAGCCTTTCGTAGGTGCCCTTTTATTGTATTCACGGAGTCACTGCAGACTTCAGATCCTCCGAAAGTATAGTCGGTCCTTAATTCTGGGGGAAGCTGGCCTGGAGGCTTGCTTAGCAAGGCAGCTATCGTTCCTTCAGGAACAGGTTTAGGAGCCTCGAGCCTAAGGCTTTTGCCTTGGGGGAACTTCTCTAAGATCATGTCGATCCTCTTCTTAGGTGCCGGTCGCGGCAAATTGGTTTCTTTTTCAGGCGACCTGTTTCGCTTCGGGGACGTGTCCCTATGACCCTTTTTCTGGAAGGGCAAGGGTCTCCTAAGGTCTACGTCCTTTATTTCTCCGGTTAAAAATTTAGCTTCCAATTGACGTTGGAGGTCCCAACATTCCTCGGTGGAATGGCCCTTCCGGTCATGATAAGTGCAAAACATGCTTTCATCGTAGGCCTTGGTCCAAGGGGCCTTGCTTGTCATTGCAACAAGTTTCTCCTGCTGCTCTTCTTCGACGCATAGGAATGCTCCCCTTGGATCTGGTTACTACGTGGGTTACTTTTTCTTGGTGGGCCCCTTCCATCTTGGTGGTCACCCTTTCGAGGATTGTGCGACTTCTTATGAATTTTATCCATGGCGGCGGTCTTTTCCTCCTAAGTGATGAATCGGGACGCTCTATGTAACGCGTCATCGATAGTCGGTGGAGGGTTAATAGTTAGCTATGACCAAAACTCGCATCGGTACCAAAGATCTTTTCGCAGGGCTTCTATGGCTACATGATCGTTAGGGTTCAAGAGTTTAGTTCTGATTGCCCGGAATTTGTCGATGTAGGCTCGGAGCGAATCGTTTACTCCTTGCCTAATTTTCCACAAATCGGCTTCAGAAGCTTGCTTCACGATATGGGTCGAGTACTATTTTATAAAAGTGTTCGACAGCTAATCAAAGCTATTTATTGAATTAGGTTCGAGCCTTGAAAATCATTCGAGAGTTGTTCCAATCAGGTTTTCGGCGAAGGTTCGGCAGTAGCCTGCTTCGCACTCGTCCCGAGTGAAGTGAGCTTTGACAATTGCTAACCGAAAGCCCCTCAAATGAGCTTTAGGGTCAGAGATCCCATCGTATTTGGGGATACGCAGATTTCTTGTATCTCTGATATAAGAATTGGTGATCTTGTCTGTGAACAGGGTACCTCTGGTTTCCTCAAGAATGCTCTCGATTTCAGGAGCTGAGCTAGTGACCCTATGAACCCGGGCATTGAGTCTTTGGAGAGCTGCTTGAGTTTTCTCCATATACCTTCGGATTGCCTCGAGTCCTTACAAAGGGAGGACAGCCGAGTCATTACCAGGTATCGGGTTGGCTAGTTCCTGACGGAGCCAAGCCTGTTCGCGGCCCCAGGTGACTAGAGAGTTCGGTACCTCTCTGGCCCTTGGGTCACCTGGTTGATGGTGTATCACTGGGAGATTTGGGTCGGTCGCGGCTGCTGCACTCGTTCGTCCATGAGTTCCTTGATAAAGAGAGGTGTTTTCTGCCGGGTGGACTGACGCTACGGTCCTGCCAATAGTTGGTATGGTGGTGTCTCTTCCGGAACCGAAAGTAGGTGGCAGAGGAGGTAATTGAACGATTTGCCCAGGCACTTGGTAATGGACCTGACGAGGTCCCGAGCTCGTGCTCACGTTGTTTGTCCCCATTGCTATGGTCGCTGGCGAATTAAATTCTCGGAGTATTCCTGCGACAGGTGTCTAGAAAGGAGGTCCCTGCCTGTCAGGTGTCGAATCCTCGGGAGAATATTCTAAACAGCCACGAAGAAAGGACGGGCCAGCGGCGAGATCTTTGAAGGTTACCCCTGAGGTTCGTCTCTGTAAAGGATGTGACGACGG
The DNA here is from genome assembly GCA_900406275.1 of Anastatica hierochuntica. Lineage (NCBI taxonomy): Eukaryota > Viridiplantae > Streptophyta > Magnoliopsida > Brassicales > Brassicaceae > Anastatica > Anastatica hierochuntica. The sequence continues at coordinate 5,329 of OVAN01014330.1, read as the reverse complement.
AGCCTGAGGTCTCGCTGCCTCTTCTATTTGTTGTTGCCATGAGGACAACTGCTGGACAAAACGTTCGTTCTCATGGGTTCTATGCACCAACTGGAGCATCATCTGGTGGATCTCGGAGAGTTGGTTTGACATCTGAACTGAGGCTGATGCCGAAGATTGGGATCCATCAAAAGCATGCGGTTGGGGATCCGCGAGGACTAAGGACCTCGAATTTTGGTCACTGGTGCGGCCTCAAGAGGCTATTCCAGTGCTCGAAGGGTCGATTAGGGTTCCCATGGAGGATTTAGGTCCTTCTCGGTGTTTAGATTGGTGAGGTTCTGCGGCGGGGTGTTCTGAGCCTCCCCGATTCGGTGAGCTTGAGCTCAGATTAATCGATGAAGAGTCAGGTGTCACGAAACCTTGGTTGCTTGAGTCCATCTTAAGAACACGGAGTCAGGGATTCAATTTGCTTCGTCCTCACAGGCGGCGCCAAAATGTGGATACCGAATCCAACACTTAGAATTTATAAAAGATTATGAGTAACGTAGGATCTATGGGAAGAATTCCATTAGGATCGAAAGATGAACAATGAGGTGTCTATATTTATTTTCTAGAAGACTTTACAATGAGTTGATGATAACAATTGAATAACGAGAAAGATATTTGATACAAAGAAATGAAATTGTAAGTTTTTTAGTAATTCTCCTAGATCGGATCTCCCCCTTCTGCCGCTTCTCCTCTTCTGTTTTATACTCATTAGGTCTCTTTCTTCTGTTCCGAGATGCTCTGATATCTCCTCCCCTTTTCTCGGAGCTAACTCCACTTTTCCAGTCTCCTTCACTTGACTTACCCTCTCGCGGAAGCCTTGGTCAAATATCAAGAGTCCAACTTTCCTTCTTGTTGGGCTTCAGATGTAATCTTGATATATTGGCCCAACTTATCTTTTCTGATGTCCGTACTAGGATGCTAGTCATAACAGATCGGATGCTGACCCAAACAAAACCTCTTCTGATCGCCCAGCCTTCGTGGTGTTTAAGTGACTTTATTTATTTTTTTCCACGCCCACTAAGGCCCTTAATGGCTTCTGGCGGGAAATGGTACCAACAGTTTACATAGATTTCACGGATCTAAACAAATATTTCCCCAAGGATCCTTTCCCACTGCCCCATATAGACAACCTGGTGGATGCCACAGCTGGACACCAGCTAATGAGCCTCATGGATGCCTTTTCAGGGTAAAATCAAATACTCATGCATCTAGACGACCAGGAAAAGGCATCCTTCATGGCTTCTCATGGAATCTATTGTTACAAGGTGATGCCTTTTGGATTGAAGAATGGGAGATCCACTTATCAGAGGCTAGTCAACATGATGTTCGCAGACCAAATTGGCCAAACCATGGAAGTCTATATAGACGACATGCTGGTCAAGTCCTTAGATGCGGAAGACCACATAACACACCTGCAACAAGCCTTCTCTACCTTTAGGAAGTACAATATTAAGCTCAACCCCTCTAAGTGCTCATTCGGAGTAAGCTCCGGGAAATGTTTGGGGTATATAGTCACATACAGGGGCATTGAAGCGAACCCAGAGCAAATAAGGGCAATCCAGGTGATCCCTTCGCCCAAGACTCAACGAGACGTCCAGAAGCTCACCAGAAGAATGGCTGCCTTGAGTAGATTCATATCCAGGCTGTCTGACAGGTCGCATGCATTCTTTGTAGCCCTTATGTTCACAAGGAAATTTGAATGGAACCAAGAGGCCGAACACGCTGTTGAGGTCAAAAACTGTCCCGATGAAATCGACGCTTGAAAAGGACCACGGGAATGATGTTTTCTCCTTCGGACATAGGAATCGTAAGGATATCTGAAAGCTTCGAGATTCTCATCGTTCAGGCTGTCTCTTCCCAACCGATTGACGAACGAACTAGAGGCCGATCCAGACGTCGATTGAACCAAGACCAGGGCATGGTCTTGCCGCCAATTGGCGCCAGGACCAAGCAACATCCTTGGCGCCAATTGGCGCCAGGACAGAGCGTCTATCTTTGCGCCAGTTTGCGCTGAGGCGCGGATAACATTCAGCCGTAGTCCGTTGACTGAACCACGTCCCTTCCGATCATCATTTCCTTTAAATCGTCATTTGATGGTCTCTCGTTTCGTCTCGATTGGAGTTTCTGTCAAACTGTCATGACAAGAGTCGCGAGGATTCGTACTTTCCATGGATTTCGTATCAATCGTATAAAGCGATGGCGGTTAACTTAAGCACCGGAAGAGTCTAAACTATACGATTGACCGGGTCGGTCCACGAAGTTGTTGTCGCGTATTCCCACGAAAAATGGTTTTCCTCGATAACTCGTAAAAGTCACTTAACCGTGAAACGGCCCAGAAGGGCCCAAACGGCGATAACGGTCCACTTACGATTTTCGGGCAAGAACCGGCCCACTTGCAATGACGGTTCACCAGGATATCGCGAAAATGTCAAGTTCTGGGAAGATAAGGAAGGATCTCGAAAAGGTTTAGGAAAATCAGGGAAAAAGGAATATTCCCGCGAAAAGATATGCATGAATCGGGACGGAAAAGGAAATCGAGCTAGCCCACAAAGATCTATATAAAGGACGCGAAGTGAAAGAGAAGAAGATACATTCATTCGTTCACAGAGCTATTCGTCACCACAAAACACTTAGAAAAATAGGGTTCTTGTTTTCGTTTTCGTTAGCGAGCTGCGTCTAAACTAGGTTACGAGTCTACGTCGTAGTTCTAGGTAATCGTCACCAACAGATCTCGCGGCCACGGCTTAACACCGATTGCGCACGCTCCGATCATAAAATTCAAATAAGATCCCTTAACTTCTTTGTTAACTGTGTATATCGAATCGTTCTCCGTTTACGTTTTTCGCATACTTTAGATTCGTTCTCTTATTCACTCTGTATTCGTTCACGTTAACTTGTATCACGAATCCTGTTACTTTTTCACCGTTAACTCATATCGCTTCGCAATCTATTTCGTGTTAATCCAATTTCGTTATCTAACTTACTCACGATTTCTGTCTTATTGTCTTTGCAGTTTACTTTCGTATTTTATTCTTCGCTAATTCGCTAACTCGCTAACTCGCTACTTGATCTGTTGATCTTTGGCCACAGAGAATCCGTGAACCACGTATCATTGACAGTGAGAATTTTGGTTTCCACTGTTTGGCGCTATAAGGAGGGGGTGCACACGTGATTTCTTAACGCTAATCACAGATCAATCATGAACACTGACGAACAAAATCAGCAACCAACTCGTGAAGGCGGCAACGCCAATGAAAAACGTTGAAATCACTCCGACGACGAACGTTACCGCGATCAACNATGAACTCACTAACTCTCTCGCAAAACAGGCCGAGGCCTTAACTGCAAGAACTAAGAAAATCCTTCCGCATGGAGCAACCAGACTCCATCGAAGAAGACTCAATTTCGCGACTCCGCATGGAACATNATCCTTCCGCGTGGAGCAACCAGACTCCGCGGAAGAAGACTCAACTTCGCGACTCCGCTTGGAGCACTCAGCGACGCACATGAGAAACCATCGGAACAGAATCTCGATGAGATTACACCTTNCCATCGGAACAAAATCCCGGTGAAACTACACCTGTCGCGATCCGGACTGGCGCGAATGACCTTCCATCTCTTTAAAAAGAAACGGAGGAACATCAGGCTGAGCGAATCGACCTAGATTTCAGCGACCATACCGAACCAACGGACGAGGACACTGATGTTCATCTGATAAGGGTCAGGGGTCGATAAGCTCGCCGTAATTCTGAGCTGAATGAACCCATGACGGAGGAGGAAGAGAACTTCCTCTGGGTCGAGCAGCAAGATCAAGCTTAGCGGCAGGCCAGAGTCGCTAACAGAACGCGCAGGCCTTCTTNCTGAGCTCAACAAACCCATGACGGAGGAGGAAGAAAACCTCCTCTGGGTCAAGTAGCAAGAGCACGCTGAACAGCAGGCCAGAGTTGCTAACAGAACGCGCAGGCCTTCTCGTAAAGCTGCTAATCACGATATCGAACATCTTCGTGATTACATCGCAAAAACCGCGGTAGAAGTGAAAGCGGTAAAGTCGCAGATCCATCATGCGACCAGGGTTGTGCCCGAGATCGATCGACTCCTCGACGAGGCTCGAAAGACTCCTTTCACTGCTCGCATCATAAACGCGAGGATCTCAGATCTGGGAAAGGTGAAAATCCAACCTATGACGGGA
>OVAN01014329.1:0-12125 GCA_900406275.1 Anastatica hierochuntica | reverse complement strand
TTTTCCTCGCAAATTTCTCTCGCAAATTGCGTGTTTTCTTGTAGTGTATCATCTTTGCGGCGTTTCAATTTTCTGGGTAATTGACATATTTGTGATTTTGAGTTTTAGCCAACATTCTAACATTTTTTGGGTAATCGAAAAAGGGTTCTTTTTCAATTTTCCTTACACTTTTTAATCCATATTTTAGCATTTCAATACTCTAGATATGAGTAAGCATTTTTTTGCATGTTATGGATTCATCCATCTAGATTAGTCCACGTAACTGGCAAATTATTCACATGTTGATAAAATATAATTTTTGTTTTTGTTTGGATTGTTACTAATTCAATTTCGTCAACTTCACTATTGATCACCCGCCAATAAGAAGTAATGACCAAGGAGCACATACCCATGTTGATGACAAGTTAAAGTCTTTAGTCTTTTTTTGGAATAGTAACAATGTTCCACGTACCAACATCCACTTAGATAACATTGTAGCTAGTGTTCTAAAAGAGTTTAAAAGGTAACAATATTGGATCTGCATTCCATCGCCGCTGCTACCCATGCCTCCAAATCTGAATTGACAACTTCTACTACATCATCCACAAGGGACATGTCAACTATGTACATTGCTACAAGCTCTCTTTTCAACATCTAAACTTACAATGCTATGCAATTTCATCTTTTCTGTGTTTTTCGACACACACCAAAGTTAGTTATCAACCAACCAAACTTACTCCTCCAAAAAAACTTATACATACATGTCTATCAGATAACAACGAAAAATTCAGTAACATACTTTCTGCATCTTACTTTCTAGAAAAATGTCATAAGTAACTTATCTTGCTTTATTCTTTTATCCTTTGTGGTCATGTATTCAATCTTTTATTCATTGGTTTAAAGAGTCAACTCACACAACTCAACACCCACCGTCAGATCGACTGTTAAGGATGGTTGAGATCAAATCACGACCAACTAATATCAGCCGCACAAATTTAGTGTAAAAGGTACAAATGATCAGCTCAAATTTAATATATTGTAACTAAATTGATTGTCTCTTTCCTCTTCATTAGTAAGAGCATTCTCGTCCAAATTCGTCTCGTTATCTGCAAAAAGCTACCTATATCCACACTGTCACTTTTTGTTTACTTCCAACAAGAACGTACCATTTTTTTAAACAACTCCATATTTTAAGACATCACCATGTTAAACAATTTTATGAGTAAGAAACAATTCAAATCCATTGCATTTTAGCCCCATCATAATTGGTATCTTATCTGTATTTTAAATTTCAAGCATTTCTTTACATTTGTGTTGACTTTTTTTTTAATATCTTGCATTGTTTTTGTTTATACATTGTGACTAGTGATGTAGAATTACTATGCGTTCTTACTATTAAGCCCTTAGTTTGTGATAAATGTGACACTGTATTGCAAACATAATTTTTTTCATATGAAAATTGTAATATTCAACCAAAAAGGAATCCAAAATAGAGTTCTCAGTTCAAAAAAATCAGAGCATAAGTTCATAAACTAAAAGGCAATAGAAAAATAATCTTTCAGATATTATAAAAACATAGTTAATTCTCTAATAAATAATAATAATAATAATTCACATAATCATGTTGTAATGTTGGTGTATGATCATCATCCTTCATGTCATTTTACAGGAAAGGCTAATCAATGCATGACTGTTTCACTACTTGTATTTTTTGTCAAAATTATGAAGTTTAACTAGAGGCTAAAATTAATATCCTAATCATTACGTTTGCATGTTATAACATATTACATGGATAATTTTTAATAATATCCCCATTCTTGAGGGACAATGGCCATTTAATTCTCCACGTTTTCAAATTGAGCAAATTTATTCTTGAACTATGTTTTTTGTAAAGTATTCCCAAAATGATGGTTGACTTTGCAAACTAAAGACCAAAAAAGTCCACATTTTTTAACTTAACAGATCGTTAACCTTTAATGTTTCTTTCTCTCTCACTTTGATTTTATCTCCATATTGAAACTTAGGAAACCTTAAATTACCAAGTGAAACATCAAACATGTCTGGGACTGGAAAATTAAAACTTTATTTCAGAAGAGAGAAGTGGATAAGTCGGCAACATAAAACATTCAGAGCCATGGTGATGCATACCAAAAAATTACCTAGGATTTCCTCTTGATCGTAGCTGGTTATGCTACTATGTTCATGATAAGGAAATTATCGGATTTTTCGGGTGAATTCTATGATTTTATGAAAGGTATGGAGAGATTTGGAGAAGGATTTGAGGGAGATTCTGATGTCATAGCTGCTCGGGTTCGTAGGTTGGTTCTGGAGGTTTAACAATTAACCTTATCGTCCAAGATAACTGCATGAATGGAGTGTGGTGCAAATGTACAATTCTTAGTTGTTCTTGTTGATGTGTTGGGAGCTCTAGGATATGGTTAATGTCATTGACGAAAGCCAACATGTCTAGTGTCGTTGCTAAATTGAAAAAGAATTTGGAGCAAGTGTCATAACTTTTCTTTTCTGCAAAGAAGCACTTAATGGAGGATTAGGTAGAAAAGTAGTGATGAATTTGCAATTATTATATACTTTGAGTTCACTAAATGGTTGATTACTTCATTTTTTGGAAGATTTTTTGTTGTATTCGATCATTTGTTCAGTTCATGATCTGCTCTAAAGTGTTCGATCATTTGTATTTTGATTGAAAGTTATATACGTGTTTGTGTCCTAGTGATGTTTGCTTGAAATTTGTACACTAAGAATGAACTTGCGAGGATGGTTTTGGTTTATGAATTTACTGAGTTTGAAAAAAATCTATTTCTGAAACATGACTATTCTTTTCATATTTGCATTGATGTTGTTTGGCATCTTTCTCTTCCTTAACAATTATGAATGATTCGGTTTTACGGCTCTGGTATATTGAGTTGTTTCGGTCGTTTCTTATACCTTTGAACTAGAATATATTATGACATTTTATCGTTTCTCGGTACTTTAAGGTTCTTAGTTTTCAATCTTATGGAAAAAATCAAAGAGAGAGAATCAAAGACATTAGAAGTTAAAGATATGTTAACTAAAAAAGGTAGACTTTGATGTCTTCAATTTGTACAGTTAACCGTGAATTCGAGAATAATTTGCAAAAAACATAGTTCAAAAATAAATCTACTTAGTTTGAAAACATCATGAATTATATGGCCATATTCCCCTTACTTGATATCAACTTATAATGTTAGTTTCCTAATTACGTCTCATACCATAAACATGTAATATGGTCTCATATGATAATATTCATATTCATTAATGAATACAATGTATGTGATATTCAAACTATTATGTATGTACTAATTTCAATGTAGTTAAGCGTAGTCATGGTAACTTGAAGAAAGCTTCAAATGATTTAGTTCACTTTCCAACAATCACACCAGTAGTAACTTATGTACCAAGACACAAGAAAGAGTTTTCTTTGATTGTGTATTCATGTTGAGATTGTTTTGCAAGAACAAAAATGATCATCGTTCTTATCAATAATAGTTGCACTCTCCATTTTTAGTGACCTTGAAACCCACTCAAACATAAGAGTATGTTTTTAGTTAGAGACATCGTAAGGGAAGTGAGATACGAACTTTGAGTTATGTTTTTACTAACCTTTTAGCAATTTTTTTTATAAGAGAATTGCAAACAATGTTTGTATTAAATGTTTGGTATGTATAAAAACAACGAAAAGAGTAAAGAAACTTACTTTCTTCCATTATAGAATAAAAAAAACCCAAAAATCAAGTAGAGAGAGAAGAGAGATTTCTCTCCCTTCTCTCTCTCTCTCTCTCTCAAACCTAGTTCGACTTTCATTTATGCTAATACTCAAACTCAGCGGTGCCCGGTAGCTTCCTTCCCATCAGTCGCCACCACGTCTCCTCCTTCTATCCATAGTAGCCTTTTCCCTCTTCTTCTTCTTCCTCCTCCTAAAAACATTTCGATATGCGTACCCCTCTGGATTTTTGCTGGTAAAGGGACCTCTCTGGAGGATCTATTTCAGCATCACAAGTGCTTGTCTCACAGTTGGAGTGGTAGTGAGGACGTACAAAGTGTTTTTTTTTTGTTTTGGGCGCTCCAGTCAGTGATTTGGACTATCTCGGGAATCGTCTCATATCCGGGCTAGCTCCGAGTGCGTGTCTGGTGGGAGTTGATGGCGGAGAGTATTGCTGCCTCTCCTTTGCTATTCTCTTCTGTTTCATCGCTTCCTCAGTCGTCATCATCTTTCTTGGAGGCTTTTGTGATTACTTCCTATTGAGCTTGTGGCTGAAGCTAAATTGCAGGGAGGAGGCCACTGCAAAAGCTCTTACTCGTGTTGTAGGGGCATCAAGCACAACGCCATCGGTTGCAGCATTGACCTTGTTTCTTCACTTCTGGTGACCCTCGGGAGTTGAGGTTATGCCCTATTGTCCTCTTTTGGGAAATCAAGACATGCTCTCATCTTATCCTTAAAATCCTTGGCTTCTAATTATTAATAGAAGACTGTCTCTTGGTCAACATCCAGAGGGACCGATTATTCATATCCGCCTCAGGTCAACCTTCTCCAAAAGTTTTTGAATTTGTGTCATTATTTTACTTTCCTTGGGTCTGAGGAGTTAAACCCAAACTGTAGCATGTTGACCAGCGGTGGATAAGGGTCACTTCAAAATTTTTGTGGCGTGGCTCTATTTTGGTTTTATGCATTACCAATAGCCTATGTTTTCTCATTATAAGTTTCGGTGACTTAGATTGTGATCTCCCACATTTTAAGCTAAGAATTCAACTTATGTTATTTCAACTCCAATTGAGTAGCATTGTTGTTTGGATATGACCGTGTATTTGTTTTGCTTAAAGCCAACATTTTTCATAAATCTTGTTTTAGAGGTCTTTTTTAATCTTTTTGGGATTTTTACAACACATTTCTTCTTCAAGCTCTTTGATCAAAGTTATATTATTTACAATGCTCATTGTATCCTCCTCATTTTCATTAATGAATTAATTCACATTTTATAAATAAAAACTTACTTTCTTCCTCACGATTCTCTTTTGAATATGATAGTAGTTCAACGGTTTAACTACGTTAAAGTTGATAAACATCTAAAGCTATATAATTTTTAAGTCGTTATCCCACCCCCTAAAACAAACAAATCATTGAAACAAGTTAGTTTCGTTGTGATGTACAATATATTAGAAAAGAATATGATTTACAAAGGAAGGAGCTGAGAGCTCATAATTAATAAATACATATTAATAGACTATTTTTTTTGAAATAATACATACAACATACTTAAGTAAAAGTTGATTTTATTTAAATTAATTTACTCTTATATAGGTCGATTTGGTAAAATCACACAATTTTTGTACGTGTCACGAGCCAACACTACGTAAAATTAACAAATAAAATTGAAGAGGATGAGAGAGACAAAGAAAAAGGAAAGATGGTTCTCAATCTGATGCCGAAATACATAGATGAAGAAATAAGACACGTGGAGCTCGATTATTGGGAGAAGCAGAGATTTTGCTGTAGACGTGTGCTCAAAGGAGATTGAGCGATGAAAAAGAATTTTTTACAAGTTGTTAAAGAGGGAAGTGAGGTGAGAGTTATTCATTTGTGAAATTCCATATTCATTTGTATCTTGTCTTCTCTCACAATTCTTTGTAAATATTTTATTGTGTTTTCATTAACGCTCTAGAGTTGTTTCTCTTTATACTCTTGGCGCGGTGAGTTGAATTTGTGTTTCTAGGAACAATTGATCCATTGGTTTTCCCTATTCATTGATTTTTCTTTAACAATGGTATCAGAGCTCGACGATTTCTCAGAATCCATCGCTGAGACGAGATTGCAGATGGTGTTAAAAAAAGGTGTTGTTTCGAGAACCTGAAGAAGTATTGGCTAATCAAATCAATGTGTGGATCGAGGAAGTCATGGCTAAGATGTAGGAGCTTGATTGAAGAATGGAAGAACAGAGAAAAAAGATCGTCGATGACTTTGTCAATATGTTCAACGAGATTAAGATATTAATTGATCTACAAAAACCATCAACGAGTTGTAAGCATAATTAAACCAGGACAGATTTAAGAGTATCGACGACACCATAATTGAATCTCTCAACACCGATCCCCTTATGAGATCTTATAATTCTTTATATTGTGCATGCATTAATCGCTGAGAAAACTAGACTTTCCCAGATTCACTAGGATAATATGAAAGCATGGCTGTTTAAGGTGGACCATTTTTTCTCTATTAATCATATACCGACTGAGTTAAGCGTTGGGATAGATGATATTCATTACGAGGGTGATGCAGCAATGTGACACCAGTCCATAGTGCAATATGAGTTTGGGATGGTCATGTTGAATATTTGGATATTGTATACAATATTGTTGAAAGAGCGATTTGAAGAAATTATGGATGATCCTATTATATAGTTAAATTTTTTACATGAAAGAAATGTGATCGCCGATTACCACACTAAGTCTAAAGTAATATAGATAAGATTAAGTTAATAGCATATTATCTTGTGAGTGCTTATTTAGCTACTCTTCAAATGAACACAAATGTACATCCGAGTGTTTCAGTCGTGGTCTGTGAGACAATGTTTTCTATTAGGAAGACTCTACGAAAAGACTCACCCAAATAAGCCAACCACTAGTTTTTCTAGCATACGGTTTGTTCCTATGAGTTTTCCTAATAAGGGAATTCTTCCCTATAAAAAGGATACGGAGCATAAGCGTCAAGGAGGAGGAGTAATTGATAAAAATGGGGGAAACAAGAAGAATGATTGAAACAACCAAACAAGTATCTTTCAACTGAAGAGTTTAATGAGAGAAGGGCAAAAGAACTATGTTTCTTCTGTGATGAAAATTTTACACCTACCCATGAGTTTAAGCTTAAAAAACACAGTTGTACATGTTAGAAGCTGATGAGGAGGAGGGAAAATAAGTAGAAATAATAGAAGAACATGAGGCAGATGAGGAAGAAGGTGATATAGTGCATATATATATATGGATTATAACACCATGAAAGTGAAAGCAATACATGGGAAGAGAGATTTGTTTGTTTTGATTTATTGTGGTTCCACGCAAAATTTTATGCATCCTGACATTGCGGGAAAGTTTTCTTGCCAAACCATTACTGCAAGAATTTCTAAAGTATAGGATCCATTCGAATATTCTATATTTTTGGATCGGGGTCGGTTCAGATCTTATCGGGTTCGATTCGATTCTAGTTTCAATTTCGGAATTGGAGTTCTTCGGGGTTTTCGGGTAAATTCCGAAAAGTTCAACTGAAATATTAATATTCTACTCTAAATAATCCAATATTTAAGCTTAAAACTAAAATGAATACATGCATAACAAGAAATTAACTATGGCATAATGGTTAAGGGTTTATTAAGGGTTTATACACATTAATTTTGATTTTTGACTAAAAGGAGAAGAGCAAAATTGTAACTACATATAATTCGGTTTGTTCAAGTACTTGATTTGAGTTTTGGGTATTACCTAAATTGACCCGAAACCCGAAATACTTTGACATAAGATCCAATCGATTATTAGAGCAGACTTGAATCCGATCCGAACCAGTTTTTTCTAGTTGGATCCCAATTCATTTTCAGATTTTTTTTTGCCAAGGCCTACTGTTATTTGTGACTTTCAAAAGCTGACAATGGAGTTCAAGGTTGGAAATCAAAGAGTGGTTCTACATGGTATACACCAGGAATCTATTAGAGAAGTCAAGGCCTTAAAGTTGAACAAGAAGTATGAGCAACAAATGCAAATATCTATGATACGTGCTCAAGAGGTGACTTCCGATAGTCATTTTCACTTGTGTTCACTAGATACAAGGGTAAAATTTGGTGAACTATGTCCTGAAATTGATGTTTTGGTTAAGGAGTTTGCATATATCTTTGAAGAACTTACATCGTTATCACCTTTTAGAACATATCATGATCATAAGATCCCCCTGATGGAAGGGTCTAATCTTGTTATCCAGAGATCGTATATATATACAATGTATTTTTTTTTAAGATAGACAAGATGGTTCAGGGGTTGTTAAGTAAAGACACTATTTAAACAAGTTGCATCCCCTTCTTCTCCAGTGGTGTTAGTCCAAAAGAAAGATAAGAATGGATTATGTGTCAACTTTAGAGGTCTAAATGGTATGACAGTGAAGGACGTTTCCCCCATCCATTCATTGGGGATTTATTGAATGAGTATCTGGTTATACCTTTTGGCCTTAAGAATATTCTATCCAGGCTTAATGAACTCGGTTTTCAAGAGTTTTTGATGAATTTGGTGCTGAGTTTTTTCGATGGCATCTCGATCTATAGTGCTTCATTACAAGAACATATTCAACACTTAAGGATTGTATTTGGGTTAATGAGAGAGCATAGCCTTTACACATAGATGAGTAAGTGTTCATTTACAACCTCTAAAGTGGAATATATGGGACATTTTATCACAACCTCTAGTGTATGTACATATTTAGAGAAGGTAAAAGTTATGGAACATTGGCTAGTACTAGAAAAATTGAAGTAGTTGAGGGAATTTTTGGGTTTTGCTGGTTAATATCAGCAGTTTATCAAGGGGTTTGGCATCATTGCTAGGCCATTAACCTTCTTAACAAAGAAAGATGCATTCTTGTTGTCCAATTAAGTTCAAAACGCTTTTGGTACTCTGGAGAAGCCGTTGAGTTCAACTCCAATTTTGGCTTTAGCTTACTTTGTAAGACAATTTATTGTGGAAACCGATGCGAGTGGTAGTGGTATTGGCGCAATTATTTCTGCAGAATGGTCATCACATTGCGTTCATAAGCATACATCTTAAAGGGAAGTATTTACACTTACCCATTTACGTAAAAGAGCTGTTGGTGGTGATTTTCGTAGTACATAAATGGCGCCACTATTAGTTGAATGACCATTTCATAATGTTAACATATCACGTCAATCTTAATTATCACTTGGAACAACGTTTGAATACACAAATTCAACAACAATGACTCTCTAAACTACTAGAGTTTGACTACAAAATTCAATTAAAACAAGGCAAGGAGATCTTAGTGGTTGATGTCCTTGGATCTAAATATTATTTATGGAAATATCCTTGGATCAATGTAATATGATCCAACAAATGCATGCAGATTATGAGAAGGATTTGATAATCAAAGCTATCATTGAAGAGTTGAAAATCAAACCTAATGCTAAGAGAGATTATACGTGGGTTAATGACATACTCCACAGGAAAAGTAAGTTGGTTGTATCTCAAAATGATGAGTTGAGAACCACTATCTTAGATTTGCTGCATTCTTCAGGTAGAAGTGGTCACTCTGGTCGGGATATTGCACATCAAAGGGTTAAGGCACTGTTTTATTGGAAAGGAATGTCGAAAGATATACAAGCCTTTATCAGGAAGTGTGCAGTTTGTCAGCGTTGCAAATAGGATACTTTTACATATACTGGTTTGCTTTAGCCTCTTCCTATTCCTAATACTATTTAAACTCATGTTTCTATGGATTTCATTGGTGCCCTTTCATCCTCTTTTGGATACACTGCCATTTTGGTGGTTGTTGACAGACTATCCAAGGTTGCTCAATTTATGCCTCTTAAACATCTGTAAACGCCATCCTTGATTGCTCAGGTTTTTTCTCGACAATTTCTATTGATAACACTATTATTTTACTGTTTTAGTTGGATATTACTTATTTTTTTGTAGGTTTTTAACACTTTTTCGACCGCTAGAGGTAGTTTTCTCGTATTTGTAATTTTTATACTAAATAGGTCAAATCATCAAAAAGGATGGAGAAACATGCTAATTGGACCTCATTCATATTTCCAAACAAGTTTTATTGACATATCAAGAATACAGAATCTCAAACTTTGAGTTTTGAATTTATTAATTTGGACAGATTCTCAACATCATAACGATCGCATTGAAAGAAAGTCTTTCTTTCATTGGATTGAGCTGAAACACGGTCAGAAGATATTATTTTAAGTTAGTTTTCAAATGCAAGTGGTATGAAGTCATATGAAGCTGTGACCGAGAAGTTACAACCATTTAAGCAAAGGCATGTATGTCTGTCTCGGAAATGAAGAAAGTGGAGCAGTTAGAGTGGTGTGACCGGGTGAAGTGATTCTCAGCACTGGCCGAGTGTTCATTTTTGTCCCAGAACGGTCCTGGATGTATTTTGTGATAAAAGACAGATTTTGCATTATATCTTTCGGTTCGCTTAACCAATTTTGATTCCGTCAGAACTGACATAACCAAGCACGACCTAAGAAGACCTAGCATTATAAATACTTGTTTTTAGCCTTTAGAATAGAGAGAGCCATGGATTTTACAGAGAGCATAGAGCCGTCAAAAGCTTTGAGAGAGTTTTCTATTGTTCTTCATTGTTTCTAAGTGTTCTTTGTAGAGATTCATTCCATACTTTATTATAGAGAAGATTTCTAAACTCTTAATCTTATTTATGATGATTTCTTCCATGTTTACTTGTTGTCTTTGGTGCTCCATTTTTGAGTAATCCGTTTGTTAGGTTTTTAGGCTTCACAAAGAGATCATGTCATCATAAGTTGCTAGTATTGGATTAGGAATTCATATTGTCTTTGTCTCGGTTAATCTTATTGCATGATTACTCTACCACGCATCTAGTAGTATTTATATCCATAAGTAGATTTTAATTCTAAAAGCTTGTTAAAACACCTGAACCTAAACCTTTGACAAGCTGAGTTGCAAGGAGGCTTCGAAAATAGATCACCTTTGCTCAGTGAACTTATCGAAACCTGAATCCATATAATGCATGTTTAGTTTCTACAAGACCGTCCAAAAGGCGTTGTCCCTTGGGTATTTAAACCTAGAATCTCAAATGTCAAAAGTGGAGAGGATCTAAATTAATGTTTTCGAGTTCTAGACGTTGCTTTAATTATAATCCCTAGACATTACGGCTTCTTTGATGCATGATTCTCTGTGGATGTCCTATATGCCTAACGATTTTCCCCATTGATTTACATCCTTTTATTTACTTTAATTTGTTGTCGTTTCCTTTTACGCTCACAAAGCAACCTTTTTATTTTCTGTTTTAGCTTAAGTCAATCCTGAGATTCGTAGCGTACAAACGAAGTCCTCGTGGGATCGATAACTTGAAGTACTACAACTACGCTGATCACTTGCAATTATAGTGTCTTTTTTGGGTGAAACTTGACACCGTATCAAGCTATCTGGAATTTTTCTGGGGACTTTATTGTTTATCTACGAGGTTTTACATTGATTTTAGTATATAACACTTTTATTTTCAGTTTTTACGTCTTTTTCATTTTTCTTTTCAGGTTTTATGCAAAGGAGATCTTCTTTGGACGACCCATCTACAACAATTCCTCCCATTGATATCATTGAACGTACCTTAATGAGAAAAAGAGAAAAAGATTAGATGCTATGGAGAATCTGAACCAAAATCCTCCTCACGGACAACCACATCTTGTGGACAATCAAGCCGTTCTCGCTGAACAAGGAGATTTAGCTATTGGCCATGGACTTGTCGTCGTCCCTACTGCTCTTATACCACCTTAATCCAAACTTTCTGCCTCTGTTGGACATCAAGGAGTCCAAGAAAACCCAGAAGGACCTCATAGTGCTGCCCGCATTCCGCAAAACCAACCTGAAAGAGGAAATGCACATGTTCGAGTGGATAACCAACAACAAATTCCAGTTGAGAATTTAGTGGGATTACAAAAACTCCCACAAATACTTCAAGTCTTAATTCAACAAGGATTACCTTATAATCATCCCCCTCAAAGATGAGCTCAACAAAATCAGCCTCGTCATCCACAAACTATTAGAGACTTTAATTCTTCTGATGCATTCTTCTTGGAGAGGAATCCAATTCGTCCTTCTGACGTAGAGTTTCCTCGGTGCCAAAGTTTAATATTTATAAAACCTAATAACCTACGCTCAATCCCGCNTATTTTAGGGTCGTCCAAGGATTTAGAGGCTTGGGTTAGTAGAACCTAAATAAGGAGATTATACTAAGGGTCCTAGTCTAGAAGGCGGTATAGTAAGAGATTGTCACAGGTCTCTACTAAACCTAACCAAAAGTGGAGGTAACCATGGTGATTGTGGAATAAAGAAAGCAATAACAAAATAACATG
>OVAN01014328.1:0-12125 GCA_900406275.1 Anastatica hierochuntica | reverse complement strand
TGTATAAGTGATTCTGTCTATCAGGAGTCGAGAGAGCCTTTCTCCTTACTTGTGACTCTCTTTCTATACGATCTCAACCTTCACCAGCTTCCTATCTTCTTCCGAGATCTTCTTCGGATTTTTAGGGCTCTTGACTTGAACAGTTCTCGGCTTTCCCTTTAATTTGCCAACGATCTTGATCTAGCTTTAGGTCTCGCCGCGATCTTTCTTGGGTATTCGTATGGGCCTAGGCCTCCTCTCTTAATGGGCTTCGATACTTTAGTTGAAGGCTTGGATCCTACTTACAATTTAATGGTCATGCCGAAAGCTGGTCACCTGGGTGTGTCAAAGGCTGCTTTTCTGCGAAACCTTCGTCAGTCATCCAGCCTTCTTTGTGTAGATTTGCTATTCCCTTACTCATATAGGCCCAAAAGGCCTCACTGCCTGATGGCGGGATCTGGTACCAACAGTTCTTCACTTCAAACCCTTCCAGTTGGGTGACATAGACGACTTCTTTTAAATCTCCATGTAAAAACATTGTTTTCACATCTAAATGATGTATCTTCCAGCCATAGGATGCTACGAGATTTATAAGTAGTCGATTTTTTTCAATTCTGGCCATAGGAGCAAATACTTCATCGAAACCCACTCCATGTCTCTGCACATAACCTATATCAACAAATCGAGCCTTGTGCTTATTTATAGTTCCATCTGAATTCTTCTTAAGTTTAAAGACCCACTTTAATCCTATTGGTTTCACACCAAGAGGTAAATCGACAAGGTTTCATGATTTAAGCTTAGTAATCGACCTAATCTCGTCTTCACAAGTTGACCACCATTCTTTCGAACTCTTTGCTTCCTCAAAGGTTTGCGGCTCATCATTTAAGCTTAACAACATCAATTCACCTTCTTCTTCAGCAAGTAATATATAATCATCCAGATATTTTGATCGTACACTTTGTCTTTGTGATCTTCTGAGCTCGCCTTGACTCAAATCACGAGCATCTTCTCCTTGTTGTTCAGCTACAGCTCCCTGGTCAAGATCTCTGAAGCTGCTCCCCGTAAAGTCATCTCCTCCGGCGATTGTAGAATCGCTGCCTTCTTCTCCGATGATCACAACACCCCCGAATCCACCATTATCGTCCTCTTCATCTCGATTTTCACCATTATCGACGTGTTCAAGCTTTGTTTCGAGCTTTGTTTCGTCATCCTCCAGCTCAGTACAATCGATTCCATGATTACCAAACTCCCCAAGTGTAATACGAAAACCTTTCTATCTCCCTGTCTTGTTCTGGTCCGAGTTGTTTTGGCTCCATATCCAGCCTCTTTCTTCTTCAAAGACAACAACACGGCTCACTATTACTTTGCGATTCCGTGGATCAAACATTCTATAAGCTTTTGTCCTCGGTTCAATCCCAAGATGAACGAGTGAACGTGACCTATCATCGAGCTTTCTTAGTCTTGTCGAGTCAACCTTTGTGTGTCCTATGCAATCGAACACACGCAAGTGGCTAACGCTTGTCTTCTTCTGATAGAAGCATTCGTATGGAGTCCGATCTTTAACAGCTCTTGTGGCGACTCAGTTCAACAAATACGTAGAATGTCGTATAGCCTCTCCCCACAAGTAATTTGGTATTTCCATGTGCTTCAATATACTTCTAGCCATTTCCATCAATGTTCTATTTTGACTCTCGACAACTCCATTTTCTTGGGGAGTATAAGGCACTGTCAAGTGTCTCTTGATCCCAAATTGCTTATAGAAAGTAATGAACTCCTGTGATACAAATTCACCAACTCTATCGGTTCTGAAAACTCCTATATGATTTATGGATTCTTGTTCTACCAGAATTTTGAATTTCTTAAACCTTTCAAAAGCTTCACTTTTATCCTTCAATAGTATTGTCCATATGTATTTAGAGTGATCATCGATTAAGACGAATATGTATCTATTACGACCTATTGTTGGTGGAGTGATGGGACCACAAAAATCTCCATGAAGTAGCTCAAGACTTCTACTTGCTCGGAAAGACGATGTTTGTGGGAACAACTTTCTTGTTTGCTTCCCACGCAAACATGCCTCACACACCTCTTCTTCAACCTTAATGCAAGGTATTCCACGTATGAGTTCTCTTTGAATCATAGACCTCATTGATTCTAAGTTTATGTGACCCATTCGTGCATGCCAACAACCCATATCACTTGTGTTTTTCGTGAGCAAGCATGTTTGTTCTCTTCTTCCCATGTGTACCTTGTAGAGTCGGTTCTGCGATCTGGTAGACTTAGCGATGAGTTTTCCCTTCTCATCGTGCATGGTAAGAATCTCCCCCTTCATTCTGATATCACACCCGCATATATAGCTTGCACAAGCTTATAATATTACTCTTTAGATCAGGGATAAAGTAAACATCCATCATTGTTCTTAATTCTCATTTTCATCAACAAATTCAACAATTCCTTTTCCCTTAATATCGATTCTGGAATCGTCTGCAAACCTTACTTTTCCCGTTATGGAATCATCAATCCTTGAAAAGTATCTCTGATCTCCGCTCACGTGGTTACTAGCACCATTGTCTAAGTACCAGATATCATCTTCTCTACCTTTAAACTCATACTTACTTGGCACAACTTTCTCCTCATTCAAATACACCACTTCATGCATCATGAGCTCTTCTTCCTCCTATGTAGTATTTGTCTCTATTTCATCTGTTTCCTGGAGTTTTAGAAGGCGATCTAGACACGAAGAAGCATAGTGTCCCATTTTGTCTCATCGATAGCACATAATTTTTTATGTGTTTGTCCACCTCCGAATCGTCCCCTGCCTCGATCTCGCCAATAACCCCGATCTCTAACTCGATTTCTCGCATCTCCATTGGCGTCACGTTTTGCTGTACTTTGTTACCAGGAGTGGATGAGTACATTAACTTAGGCGTTTCATCGTGCCCGTCTTCTTCTTCCTCTCTTATCCGTTCTTCATAGGCTTTAAGCCTTCCCACTATGAATTTGAATCTTGTAGACTTTAGGTCCAAGACTTGCTTTAGTGAAGCAACTATATGGATGTATTTTCTCCGAGGCAAGCTCTTAAGAAACTTCTTAACAACTTTTGTTTCATTAATTTCTTCTCCTAACGCCGCAGATTTAGAAGAGAGTTTGGATAGTCTTCCAAGAAAAGAGTCTATTTTATTCGTCTCTTTCATCTTTAACTGATCAAAGTCAGCCATTAGTGTCTGTAATCTGGCCTCTTTGACCAACATGTCTCGATTTTATGGCTTCCCAGACTTGTTTTATGGTATTCAATTCTCCAACTTGAAGTACCAAGGATTCAGGTATTGATTCAAACAGCAAAGCCATGGCAACATCGTTTTTCTCATTGTTTTCTTTACCAAACTCGATCACGTCCCAGACTTTGTGTACTCTTAGCACCACCCTCATCTTCATGGCCCATACAGTGTAATTGGTAGAGTTCAGAATCGGACACTTCACCGTTGTTGGAGCACCTCCTTCTAAAGGCCGAGGAGATGTAGGTATGATTGCTTCTCTCGCAGTTTTTGCCATGTTTTCCGATCTCTTAAAGCTTTCGCCATGTGAGAAGATTGAAGTCGTAAAAACAGGGTTCACAAAGATTGTTTTGGTTCCAGGCTTCTCTCAAGCTCTGACACCAATTGTAGAACTTAAGTAACAAGAAAGAACTTTGTATAATAAGAATGACTCTCATATTTATTGAGAAAAATTAACTCAAAAACTCAAACTCACAAAGCTCTCTAATCTCTCACTAGTTATCATATCTCGATAACAAAGTATATATATAAACATTTATATTTCCTAAACCTATTAGGATATCTTTTTAGATAACTACTAACAACAATCCTAATCATATTCTCACTAGGAAACCATATCTCGGTTTTGGTTTAAGTGATTTGTTCTCCAAGTCAATCTCGGTTCACTTTGGTTTGATTCACATTTAGCCCAACAAATATTATGATTTTTATTGTTAAATCCTTTTATATATTAAATTAAAGTATATTTTAATGATTTTTGCTTCCTTGTCAATCATATGTGAGCTCTCATAATTAATTTTTCAATTATTGGTTTATGGACTTGGAATTTTAATTTAATTCTGATTTCTTTAGTTTATCTCTAAAATAAACAAATAAATCATGAATGGTTTTAACTCATTTGCCAAAATATTTTCTCAAATAGAAAATATTGAACCCAATTGCCAACCATTAGATTATTCAATTTCCAATTTTCAATTTATAATAATAATGTTAGCATTTTTCTATTACCTATGTTATTATAATAAACTATTTTCTATTGTCATTTTTACTAAAATTTTTATTAATATATAAAGTATGACAATATAAATTCATTTTAGTATATGATTTTTTTTTGAAAAATAGATTTAATCTATTACATTAAAATAGAATTATGAATTACTAATTTTACTTTACATATTATCATTACAATAAAAAAATATTTAATGTTCTACTTTTTTGCAATCTACTTTTCAAAATTATGAGAATTAGAATCATACAATAGAGATGTATTTTTAAATCTTCATCATATCATATCATATCCAATCATCATTTTTTTTAGTTTTCTGAATTTTGATGCAATATTTAGTGGACTTCGACACCCATTATTTGGTTGGTAATTTGAAATTAATTTTCCATAACTAATCATAAAAATTCTTTTTTACAAATTTTAATGAACTGTATTTCAGATGTAATTGGTCAAATCTCTAATGTTTCCCTCTGAAAAAAAATCTATGGGATCATCGAGTGGTTATGAAAGATATTAATTTTCCAATGCGAGACACCGAGTGAATTAATTTATGAATTTTTTTAGTTTATGTTAGATCTAATATTAATACAAGTGGAATTAAATATTCTATATGTTTATTTAATTTTCAGTAACTTTGTATTAGATTGTATGTTGTGGGATAATCATGTTGATCGATTCTATAAATCATAGATCGACAACATTGATCCTATGAAAATCTCATGTCATCTCTATATGAGGCTTATAGAGACGAGGAGACTTTTTGACACCAAAGAAGTCGAATTCTCTTGCTCCAAAATGGAGATATGAACTTAGGGTACTTCAACTTTGTAACGTCTTTTATCGCCCGATAGCGCTTTGTAACTTCTTTTATAAGATCGTGGCAATGATACTTGCGGCTCGATTAAATGTGATTGTCCTATAATTATTTCTGAGAAAAACAATCTGGTTTTGTACCCGGGCGAGTTATTTCAAACAATGTGTTGATCCCTTATGAGGTCTTTCACTATCTATAAACATCTAAAACAAAGAAATGTGGCTTTATGGTGATTAAGACATATATGACGAATGCTTATGATCGTATTGAATGGTCCGAGCAGTTCTGGGTCGCTTATGTTATCATTTTACCTGGATCAATTGGATCATGTAGTGCATCACTATGGTTTCATATTCTTTTCTCATTAATGGCACTGCTCCAGGACTTGTATAGCCCTCCTGAGGATTACGACAGGGTCACCCTCTTTTGCCATGTTTATTCGTCATGTGCATTGAAGTCCTCTTTGGACTTAGTCCTCACGTACAAGTATTAAGGTTTCTCGACGTAGTCCAAAAGTGAATCACTTGTTTTTCGCTAAAGATACTATGTTTTTTTCACTCTGATCTCCAGAGCTTTCGAACCCTGCGAGAACTCTTGTGAACCTATGAGAGAGCTTCATGCCAATTAATTAACGTTAACAACTCGCCTATTACTTCTTTGTAAAAATACATTGAACTAGATATTTTGTAGCCTAGAGGATATTGAATATTCACCAAGATGAAGGGACAAGTAAATATTTAGGATTGCTATAGAGTTTTGAGTGAAGAAAACGTGATATTTCACCGAATTGTTGATCGTATCTGAAAAAAGTCTTTGAGTTGGTCTTCTCATTTTTTATCCACGGCGGGGAAGGAAATCATGCTGAAGTCGGTCCTTTCGATTATTCCTATGTATGCAATGATGTGCTTCAAGCTTCCCATCTCGCTTTGTAGACGCATGCAATCGGTGCTTATATATTTCTGGTGGGACGCTAAAGGTGACATAAAGAATATGTGTTAGGTGTCTAGGGAGCGATTGGCGGAAAAGAAAGATAATGGAGGGCCTGAATTTCACTTGGTAGAGGCGCACAACACTACTCTTTTGGATAAGTTAAGTTGGCACTTGCTTCAATACTCTTATATCATGGTTTCACGTATTCTACTAGGAAAATTTTGTTACTCTCAACATTTCTTAGACACTAACGTTTCTTCCTCATCCTCCCATGGCTGGTAGGGAGTGTTACCCGGGAGTGATTTATTAAAGAGGGGACTAGGATGACGAATTGGAGATGATCACTCTGTTCGGTTTTGGCATTATTCATGGCTCGTCACTGATACAGCTCTTCGCTTAATATGCCGAAAGCCTTATTAGGACTCACCTCTATTGGTTTCAGATTTTATTGATCTTTGTTGTCTCCATTTGAGCCTCATCTCTCCATGACAAGCTTGTTTGGTTATTCAACAAAACTTGTATCTACTCTTCAAAATATGGTTATGAGCTTGCAATAGAGATATCGAGAGGAGAGGATTCTGATTTCGATTAGAAGAAGAGGATATGGGAGGTCCCAACTGTTCCAAAGATCCGCTCCTTTCTTTGGCGAGCGATGGTTGGATCTCTCGTTGTAGGAAATCACCTTCAAAGCCAAGGTATACGTGTTTGATGGAGCTTATATTAGGTGTGGCAGCGATGAATTAGTGGATTATTTGCTCTTTCAATATTTCTATGCACAACAGGTTTAAAAGAGGTTTCCCATCTCTTTTGCCTACATTCTCAAGTTCACCATCTATATCTCTTTTTCTATCTTTGTCTAATGGTTTCACGAATCTGCCACCAACAGACCTTCATGACATTAGCCTTTTTTCTTGGATACGTTGGTACATTTTGAAATCGTGAAATAGTAAAGTGTTCTCCAAGATACATGTATTAGAGAAAGAGATCTTTATCAAAGCAATTACGGAAGCACGGCTTTGGATGGTGGCACGTGGCTGTAAACCACGGCCAAGATCAACAGTGCCTACGAGGATTCCACCAGCAGAGGTTGCGACATTTTGTTTTGTTGATGCGGCTTGGTATGCCAATTCTTTAGCTTATGGTATGGGTGTTATTTTAAGTTTTAATACAGATTTATTGATAGATGAAGCTTTTGATATCAAATTCGATGTCTCGTCGGCATTATTAGTGGAAGAGAATGTAGTCTTGATGGGCCAAGGAAGAAGGATTGACTGAGACATATATTTTTCAGTGATTGTCAATTCCTAGTTCACCTTCTCCAAAGAGGTGATTCGCATAATGATCTACATTCGATCCATGCAGATATTCATTATATTTCTGATTTTTTTGAAGATTTATTTCTCTTTTCTTTCTTGATCTCATCGTGCTAATGCTCTAGCCAAGGACGCATTGAGATCTATTTGTATTTCGGATTGAAGTTTCTAATAATACTAGTTTTTGGTGACCCAAAAAATGGAACCAGAAGTGGTTAACCAAATTCTCAATTGTTAGCTTATGTTGTATTAAGTACTTTATGTTTAGTTTGGCATAATTGTATATTTATTAAATAACTACTTTAAGTTTTTTTTTTTTGTAATACCTTCTTTTCCATTGATCATGAGGAAGAAATAAATTCCAAGTGTATTGAGTTAGTAATACATAGAAAAATAAAATCATAAACGATGAAAGGAGAAGTTAAATCTTGATGTTTGATCAACAAGTCCACCGAGCTATTAGCATTTCTTGGGATCCAAGAAAACCTCGTATCATTTAATTTCCTTATCCATTGGTGTATAGATCTCAGCCAGTTGATTAAACGAAAATTGTATTTCTTTCGGGTCACAAGATGATGGAAAATTTGTGAGTCTTCTTCGAAAATATCATTGGTGTACCCTCTACTCCATGAAAATTGAATCGTCATGAGAAGACTTTGAAGTTCTGCTTCCAAACTTGATTGTACTTGCATCCCAGCTGCTTGTACTGCACATAAGAAGGCACCATTATCATCTCTGAGTATCCAGCTTGCAGGTGCCACAGTATTTACGTCTCGGAAACAATCGTTGAAGTTGCATTTTATCCATCCATTTGGTGGTCGAATCCATTTAGTAACACTTGGCTCTTTATGTGTCGTAAGAGTCCTATGTTTTTGTCTTGGAGGGAATTTAGTTAACCATTCCTCAACTTCCATGTAAAGGATCCTTAAATCTTTCTGCCACGAGGTTGATTGTTGTTGAAACACCTGCATGTTGCGACATTTCCATATACGCCATAAACTCCATATAGGTAACAATCTATTAGTCTCCGATAGATTATCAATCTTAGAATGTAACAGGATGGAGTTTATCTTGTGATGGAGAGGCACATGGACATTAGTGATGTCGTTAACTTGTGTTGGTAGATTGTCCCAAAGAAGTGCAGAGTCCGGACAAGTAAAGAAGAGATGGTCTGTTGTCTCCATTCCAGAATTACATCTTTTGCATCGATCATCTCCAACGCCGACTCTCCTATTTAGTTCCTCACCAGTAGCTAAAGGTTTAGAGCATAATCGCCATAAGAAAAACTTGATTTTAGGTGGCACATGTAATTTCCAGATTTTGTGCTTTGTGTCAATGTCTCCGTGTGGAGGTTGTATAATGTTATCTCCCATGTGAGTAGATAGCCAATAGTCGGATTTAACTTCGTATCGGCCACTATCTCTATAGTGTCACCCCAACAAGTCCTCACAAGTATGAGCCGGAAGTTTTATGTTCATGATATTTCCAATATCATCCACATGTACAAGTTCCCGAATCTTATCCAAATTCCAATCGTGATTTGTAGGAGAAATTAGGTCTTGAACCATACTGCCTTCGTTGGTTGTCGGTGATCGTTGCCTTGGCGGCCTAGGAGGGTGGAGAGGAAGCCATGGACCAGTCCATGTTTGCACAGTAGTTCCATTGCCAATCATATATCGGAGCCCGCTTTTGACCAAATATCTTCCATGTAATATTGATTGCCAGCCATAGCTTGGTTTAGAACCTCTGCCCGCATTAAGGATGTTAGTCTTGGCAAAGTATCGTCCTTTTAATGTTCGTGCCATCAAGCAATGTGGATCTTCCATAATTCGCCAAGTCGTTTTTCCAAGTAAAGCATCATTGAAACGTTCTATATCTCGGAACTCAAGTCCACCTTCTTTTTTCGGTATGCATAGTCGATTCCATGCAACCTAGTGCATTTTTTGTTGTTCTTGTGTTCCATGCCACTAGAATGTTGATAATAGTCTATCCAATTCTTCACAAATTGTTTTTGGTAACTTGAAGCAATTCATCGTGTACACAGACATGGCCATTGCCACAGTCTTTAGAAGGATCTCTTTACCCGCTTGTGAAAGAAATTTATTGTTCCAGCCTTGGATTTTGCCTCGTACTTTCTCAATGATGTATTGAAATAAGTCAACTTTTTTCCTTCCAAATTGCTCAGGGAGGCCAAGGTATTTGTCATAGCCACATTCATTGAAAATCATGAGTTTCCTTCGAATCAAAGTCTTCATGGGTTCGGCTACTCGTTTTCCAAAGGTGATGGCCGATTTTCTTGTGTTAACCATTTGCCCCGAAGCCTTCTCATATTGATATAAGATGTCTTTCATAGCATGGAAAGATCTTGGATTTGCTTGGCAAAAGAAAAGGGAATCATCGACAAATTGGAGGTGAGTGATAGTCGGGCTCTTGTTACTAATTTGTATCCCTTTGATAGTTCCCTTTTTCTCAGCTCGTTTAATCATATGTGTAAGTACCTCTGCACATAATATAAAGAGATAAGGAGAGAGAGGGTCACATTGTCGGATTCCTCGTTGTGGAGTGATGAAACCACGTCGCATTCCATTGATGTTAACCGAGTATGTGACCGAGCGTATGCAAATCATTACCCATTAAATCCACTGAAGAGAAAATCCCATTCGGATCAGTGTCATTCGAATGAATTCCCATTCCAGTCTGTCATAAGCTTTTGTGATATCTGTTTTAATCTCCATATAACCACTTGAACTTTTGCCCTTCACTTTGAGAGAGAGTGAAGGATTTCATGTGCAATGATTATATTATCTGTAATGATCCGACCCAGAATGAAAGAAGCTTGTTCCTCAGATATAATTCCTGGTAAATGCGGCTTGAGTCGAGAGATAAGTATCTTCGATACTATCTTGTAACTTACATTACATAGAGCAATAGGTCGGAACTCATTCATACGCTTTGGAAAATCTATTTTCGGGATTAGACATAGGTTAGTGTGGTTCATCTCCTTATCAAGGTTGCCTTTGGAAAAAACTCTTTGATCTCCATTATAACCTCCGATTTAATGTCTTCCCAAAAGGAATGGTAAAATTCGCCTGTAAAGCCGTTTGGACCTGGTGCTTTCGTTGCACCAATAGAGTATACAACTTGTTTAATTTCTTCCTCAGTCACGCCACGAGTTAGCTCCATGTTCATATCTCTTGTTACTCGTGAGGGAAAGTCATTAAATACATGATAATGATTATTTAACATTTCCAGCTCACTCGTGTACATCTTTGTGAAGAAATATTCTGCAACAGATGCTATCTTTGAATTACCATAATGCTATGTGTCGTTATAATCAATAACAGAGAGGATACGATTTCTTTTTGTCCTTGCTCTTGTAGCAGCGTAGAAAAACCTTGTATTTCTATCCCCACACGTTAACCAGTTGTTTCTACTCTTCGCTTTCCAGTAGCATTCTTCATCGAGAAAAACTTTTTGTAGTTGGCCTCTTAATCTTCTGATATTGTCTGTATGGTCATTTCTTAAGATGGCTTCCTCTAATCGATGCTTTGCTAGAACAATTTCTTCCTTGGCATTGAATCGGTTCTTCCGTTTTTAGGAAGAGATGACTTTGCGGAAACTTTGTAATCGAATGTGAAGAGCATCAGCTGCGTTATCTCTAGAGTTCCATGCTCTTGACAAAGGAATCCCATCTTTATCTAGTAGCCTACTATCAAACTTGAATTGTCATGTTCTCTGTTCTGCTTAACTTTCCGATGACGTTATGACCGGTCTATGATCGGAGACACCAATTTCCAGGAACTGAGCATAACTTTCTGAGAACATCTCTAGCCAATCAGAGTTTACCATTTGTTCGGTATAGACAGCATTGTACATGATGGTCATGTCTCTTCCCGCTCCATGAAAACTTATTGCCTATGAAAGGCAAATCATGAAGATCGCAATTATGGATCATACGTCTGAAGTTGCGAAAAGTCATTTCTTGTCTTAGGTTTCTCCTTTTTTTCAGTGTTGTCTTTGATCTCATTAAAATCACCTATAAGTAGCCATGGTCCTTCTCTTGGTGTTGCTAAGGATTCAAGTTGCTGCCATGTGATATCATGAAGAGATACTTCTGGGTTTCCATAAAGACACGTCAAATAGAAAAAGATCCATTGCATTGAACTTGAAGATCTACAACATTAGGGGATTGAGATAAAACCGAAACAGAAAAGGAATTCTTCCACATGACTACCATTCCTCCACTAAGGCCTCTTGGAGGAACCATTACATATTTCTGAAAACCTAGATCATGACAAACACGTTCTACATAATCATTTGGTTGCTTAGTTTTCATTAGGCATATGATATCCGAAAGTTTATTTAATATTTTAAATTAACTAAAAGAAAAATATAATAGAAATTTTAAATTAATTAGGAATAGTAACATGTAAGAAAAAGAGAAATAAAAAGGATCAATGTTTAGTTAAAAATGTTTGTCTTCAAAAAATGAAAAAATGAATAGTATATNTTACGACGACTTAACGAGGAAATGAGTTTCGTCTCTAAATCGTTGTAAACTGATTGTAAACTAACGACGTATAAACATCAGTTTTGGAACAAATTTTCGTCGCTAAATCGTCGTAAATTTACGACGATTTAACGACAACGTATTAAAACGTTGTCGCTAAGTCGTCGTAAATTTAAGACGATTTAGCGACAATTATATTTAACATTCGTCGTTAAATCGGTCATAAATTTACAACATTTTAACAACAAATTAGCAACGTAACTGTAGATTTTTGCAACTATTAAAATTAATTTTAAAA
>OVAN01014327.1:0-12126 GCA_900406275.1 Anastatica hierochuntica | reverse complement strand
CTTTTCGAGATCCTTCCTTATCTTCTCGAAACTTAACATCTTCGCGAAACCGTGGCAAACCGTCACCGTAAATGGGCCTGTTCTCGCCCGAAATCGTAAGTAGACTGTNCCTTTCGAGTCGTTTCACGGCTAAGTGATTTTCACGATTCCTTTCGGAGAAACCGTTTCTCGTAAGACCAAGCGGTAATAGTTTCGTGGAACGATAAGACTAATCGTATAGTTTAGACTCTTCCGGTGTTTAAGTTAACCATCGTCGTTTTACTCGATCGATACGAAGTCCACGAAAAATACGAATCCTAATGATTATAGTCACGGCGGTTTGACGGAAACTCCAATCGAGACGAAACGAGAGACGATCAAGTGACGATTCGAAGGAAATAACGATCAGAAAGGACGTGGTTCAGCCAACGGATAACGGTTGAACGTTAGCCGCGTCCTAGCGCCATCTGGTGCCAAGGCCGAGCCCTAGTCTTGGCGCCAATTGGTGTAAAGACAAGCTCTCTGTCTTGGCGCCAATTGGCGCCAAGACCATGCTTTGGTCTTGGCGCCAAGATAGAACTTCTGTCTTGACGCCAATTGGCGCCAAGACCATGCTCTGGTCTTGGTGCCAATTGGNCGTCTAGATTGGCCTCTAGTTCAGTCGTCAATCGGTTCCAAGACTCGTTCGTAGGTTTGGCATCAATCGGCGTTTAGACATTTCTACGAAGCGACGCCGTTCTCCAACGCTTTTGGTGGTTTCGTATCGCAATGAAGGTTGTTTCATGTGGCCTTGCGAGAGTTATCCGGCAGCCATTGATGCTAGCTCTAGCACCCGGATGCTCTAGTTGCTTGCGGACGGATATAATTGTTGTGGAGATTCACCATGATCGACTATATGCGAAGCTTCGAAACCTGGTCGAGAAGAGATAGCCTAAATGACGAGAATCTCGGAGCTTGGGGATTTCTTTGCGACTCTTGTGTCCGAAAGAGGAATCATTGTTCCCGTAGTCTTCTTCAGGCATCGATTTCGTTGGGACAATTTTTGACCCCAACAAACAACCAATTATGTGCCTCTCCTCCCGACCGCTCCATAAAATTCATAATGTCATTTACAGTGTGCTCAAACGACAAACTTCCCCACGGAAATGTCTTGCACAAATCTAAATCATCAACCGCTCTCAAAAAGAAAGTCTCCACGGCCGGCGCATTTTCTCCCGTCTTTTTATTCCCAATGATGATGCTTGATAAAAAATATAGGACCGACATCCTCAAACGATCAATATATGGCTTTTCCTTCATTGTGTCCAACTTCATACTCACCGCTTCATACGATATTGTCGACCCCGTAGGAAAATGCTTCTCAACAAAGACCAAACCACCCTTCATTTCATATTCGTGTGGAAATAGATGACAATCAAATCCAGAGAGCAAAGCATGCTCTCTAAGTGAATACCGAATTGGAACGCCTTTTACTACAAACCAAATCTCCTTCTTCTTATCTAGACAAGCCGTACTTATAAGGAGAATCCACATTCCCATCCATTTGTGGCTTGTCCTCTTCTTAGCCAAATGGAAAATGTGCTTGAACTATGGGTGATCATAAAACCAAGTCATCTCGTCTAGTTTGTACATTAGCTTTTCGATCATCCTCACCGTCTTATTGATGTTACTCTTTCCGGAGAGTTTCACCATCTTCACATATTCGGATGGAGGGAAATACATGCTCAATGGTTTTAACGGTTCTATTTGTTCCTTAGATTCTTCCTCCAATTCTTCCTCTGATTCCTGCCATTTACAAAAATCCACCAAATCTTACCAAATTGTAATTTTTTTTACAAAATCACAAATTCACAACACCAACATAGTTAAACTAAATGTTACTTACTTCTTCAAAATTTTAAACACTTACCGCTTCATCCCCATCAGGTTGTGTTTCCGTTTCTTCCCCATCAAAACCAGAATCCGATTGCTCTTTCGATTGCTCTTCCTCTCTCGATTCAGAATTCTCTACCTCTTCCGTCGAATTTGTCATATCCTCTGTCGATTTGTCACCTGGTTCATGAGCAACATTTGCGTTCTTCGTTCGTGCCATTACCACAAACCTTCCACTTTAAAAACCCAAACTCTAAATTACATTTTCAATCGTTTAAACCCCAAATCCGAACTCAAATTCTCGAAATCAAAGCATGCAAAACACTAAGTAGATTTTATATTTACCAAATGTTGCTAATCTCTCCAAGTTATGATGTGTTTCTTCTTGGATTGAGAGGAGAACCCAAGAAACGGTCGACGGTTTTCAAAAGGAGATGAAAAAGACTTGTGTCTTTTTTTTTTTCTTGAGAAGTTAATAAGATATCCATCGGATCCAGGTACAAATCCGAACTATCCATCTAATCTGTGGTTGGGTCTGTAAATAACAAACTTTTTATGTTTTTTTCGTAATCTACCATTATTTTCGTTTTTTTTTAAATCCTAATATTTCTATTTTATTGAGGAGTGTTGTGGCTCTTCCTTTTGCTATTAAGAGTATTTGAGCTTTTGATCCTTCGGGTCATAATCTAGAATACTCTTAATGAGTAAAAAGTGATCTCTCATACTCTCACTTAATCTAACTTACTCCTTACTCTTACTAAGTTTGTGCAAATCCAATATTGCCCTTCATATTTTAATACAAACAAATAATTAAATTGAAAAAAAATCAACCAATGAAAACACTCTAAAATCAGCCAACCATCACATCCCTCTCTCTCTTCTTCGACGTCGTCATCGGCCACCATTGAAGCTTGGCTTCAAATTTTAAATTCTACTAAAATCGAAAATCTTGCATCCATTCCTCCACCATTGAAGTCCAAGCTTGTAAATCAAGGTTAGTTCGTGTTCTATGAAGTATATAGAAGTAATTGAGTGAATTTGTGCTTAATTTGAATGGAAAAAAAAAAAGAAAATCGATTTGTGCAATGTGAGGTTTAAAATCAAATTAATGGAGCGGATAAATTGGGATTGGTGTTTAGTTCGAATAGCAAGTTGAATTGGAAAGTATTGTCGGGTGAATGCGATTAAATCGTATGAATCATATGTAAATAAGTTTGTGTTTAGTGAAACTTGGAGAGAACTAGTGAAATTTGGATAGTTGAGAACTTGTAAACATGGTAAAACTTGGTAAAAGTATCTATTGACTTGTAACCAAATATGTCAAACCTGAAAAAACTTGGTAAAAACTATCTATTGACCCTTAACCAAATATGTCGAACGTAGAAAAATTTGGTAAGAATTATCTAATGACCTGTAACCAAATATATCACACCTAGAAAAACTTGGTATGAAATATCTATTTACCTGTAACAGAATTGTCAGACCTGGTAATACTTTGAAAAACCTATGTAGAGCTGAGAGCAATGATGTTGTTTTTATTAATTTTACAGGAGACAATGAGTAGTCCTTCCATAAACATATATTTTTATTATGGAGGACATTATACGAAGTCAGAAGGTGGCTTTGAATGACATCAATAAAATAGCGAAAAATCGTATGGTGTATCATTTAAGGCATCATCAATGGTCGACATAACTTATGCAGAGTTAGTGGGTAGGATATGCAAGAAGGTTGGAGTAGATGAATCTAAGACGCGGCTGCGACTGAGTTTTATTTCATTGGTTGTGCGGTCTCGTAAACATATAAGTATTTGTGATGATGATAATGTGTATCTCTACCTTGCCTCCTTTGATTTCGAGCAACGAAGAAGTTATTTGAATGAAGAGGTATTGAAAGAGGTCAAAATGAGTCCGATGACCGTTTCAAGACGTGAGAGAAGAAGCTCACATGATGGTAATTACGGTGAATTTAAATTGAGTGATAAGCTNTTGGAGCTAGTTCGGGTGTTGCAAGTGTCTTTACTGGCAATCATTTAGCAATTGTTACTCGTCAGTCTACTGAATCAGCAGAGAATGATGGCGCTGGAAATGGTGATGATGTATCACAAGATGAGGTGGATAGTAGTTTTGGGAAAGATGATGTTGATAACGTTGTCGATAATGGGATGGAAGATGGTGGTATTTGTGAATATGTTGAGCTGCCACGGGTTGCTGAAGTAAGTGAGTCTGTAGAGGCATGGGAAGATGGTTTGAATTTTGAAATTGGGGGAGAATTCGAGAGTAAAAAGCAGTAAAAGATTTAGTTGAGAGAGCGATGCATCAAAAATGTTTTGGAACGATTTTACTCAACTAAGATAAGAATCGGTACGTGGTGAAATGTTCATAAGTAGAAAAAGGGTGTAAATGGTCTTTGCGAGTTACAAAGGTGAAGGATTCCTATCGTTTCTTTGATAGGACATACAACAAAATGCATACATGCTCAAGGACAAGTTCAAGCACACTCAAGAAAAAGAGAGGCAAACCGGGATTAGTTGCATCTATCTTGAAGGAAAATTGTTCGGGTATATTTGAGACACCAACTCCTAAAAGTCTCATTGGTTTGGTTCAAGGAAAAGTTGGGGTGGAAGTGTCCTACTCTATTGCACTAAGAGGAAAGTAGAGAGTTGTTGATGCGGTATGTGGTACTCCAGAAGAAGGTTATAAGAATGTGTATTCTTACTTGCATATGCTAGAGAAGGTTAATTCTGGTACGAAAACAAACGTGTTATTGGATGATGAGAAGAGGTTCAAATTTCTCTTTATTGCTTTGGGAGCTTGCACACAAGGGTTTCAAGCGATGAGGAAAGTGATCATCGTGGATGCAACCTTTCTTAAGTCAGTGCACGGTGGTACTCTAATTTTTGCCACAACTCAAGATCCAAACTGTCACATTTATCCGGTTGCTTTTGTTATAGTTGATGGTGAAAACGATGCTAGTTGGAGGTTGTTTTTCGATACGCTTAAAAACAGTTATACCGGATAGTTCTGAGTTGGTGTTTACTTATGATAGAAACGCAAGTCTCTTTAAGGCAATTGCTGAGGTGTACCTGAGCTCTCAACACAGCTATTGTCTATATCATCTACCACAAAATGTGAGAACAAAAGTCTCTAATGTCAACAAAGATGAAGTTGCTGATAAGTTCAGGGCAATTGGTCACATTTATACAGAGGTTGAGTTCTTGAACGAGTATGCTGAGTTTAGGAGTAGGCATCCTACGGTGGCTGTATCTTGATAGTAGTGTGGAAGAGAAAAAATGGGCTAGGTGTTATTTTCCCGACGAAAGGTACAACACAGACACGACCAATTGTGCAGAGAGCTTGAACGGAATATTCGTGAACAAAAGGAAGTACTCTTTACTACCTTTGATTGATGCAATTGTTGGAAAAATTGTGGAATGGTTAAACCAACATAGGAAGGATGCTAGTGAAGTACTGCTCACGCGACAATTGGTTCCCGATGTGGAGAATTTATTGCACGGCCGATGTGAGGAAGCGTGTAAACTACCGGTGCTGGAGCTAAACGCTTTCGAGCATGAATATAGTGTGGTCGGTCGCGACGGTAAGACATATGTGGTGGATTTGAAACATAAAAGTTGCACGTGCAAGCGTTTTGATATAGACAAGTACCCGTGTGTCCATGCAATAGTTGCGACTTATAAATACTTGAAGCAAGACATTAGGCCAACGGATTTGCAGAATTTGTATGATTTGGTCTCGCCTTATTACATGGTTGACCATTGGTGTATGATGTATTCGATGAAGGTTTTCCCAGTACCGAATTCCGACCATTGGGTTATTCCGGAGGATATTAAAAAGTTGTTCTCGTTTCCACCAAAATACAAGAAGAGAAAGGGGAGACATCAAGAAAATAGGTTCCCTTTGGTTGGCAAACGTCGTAGGAGGAACAAGTTGGTTTCAAACAGGAATTTGGCAAGCTATTTTGAGTGTGGACCTCAAGAAGACGGCTAAAACTTGGATTTTTTCGTATCTGTTTTCGTATTTGGTCGGATCTGGTAAAACGTATGTATTGGCCAGATTTAGTGAAACCTATGTTGTGATCGACTTTGGTTAGACTTTGCATTTGTTTCAAACACAAAGTGTGTGGTGTATGATTTGTCAAAACATGTTTGCATTTACCAAATGACGGTTTTGTCATTAATTGTTAAAGTGGTTCAAACAATTAACAAATTGATAAAAAAAATCCTAACATACAGATATTAGATTTTAAAAATATAAATGAATCATCGAAATACAAGTATACAACAACTAGAATTTTGTTGATTACTTTAAACAAAACAAAAAAAAAAAAAAATCGAATTTACATTATCCGTCGCATTATACACTAAGCATGAAACAACATATGGTTTTATGATATATTTCTTCCAATGGTTATAGAATTTTAGGAAAATACAAAAACTTAACCTTTTTACATATTTTTTTGCATGGTACATTTTGTATGTACCTAATTAACATATAATCTTTGGTAAAACTAACATTAGGTAAGTCAAAGTATGGTAAAACTAAAAAAAAAATTGAAAAAAATTTTAAAAAGTAAAACTTGGCAAAAGCAATAGAACTTTAAATTTTGGCAAAACTTGTGCCGTCATTTATCCATATGCGCCGTCTTTTTCATATTTTTTGTCTTGTTATGTTTAATCCATTTTTTAATTCCCCCCAAATTTGAAAACCTAAAAGCAACCTAAAAATTCAAATTCCCCCCAATTTCAAAACCCAAAATCTCCAAATCAATATCTCTCTCTCTCTCTATCTCTCGATATCTCTCTCTCTCGATATCTCTCTCTCTCTCACGATATCTCTCTCTCTCTCTCGATATCTCTCTCTCAACCTCGTCTCTCTCTCTCTCTCTCTCTCTCTCTCTCTCTATATATATATATATATATATATATATATATATATATATATATATATCAAGCATGAATAACATCTCCGGAGCATCCGCGTCAAGCTCGTGTTGTGGCGGTGGTAGGCGAAGAAAGGTTCAAATCCCGGGTTTACCTAATCGGTGTCGGTGTGGTGAGTCTATTGTCGAGAGGATCTTAAAATCCGATCCCAACCCTTATCATCGTTATTTTCGCTGTGTCCACGCCGCCGACCGAAGGGTAACTTGCTCACACCCCCTCAACATATTCAGATTTGGTTTATGAACTGAACTGTTTTAATTAAATGTCATACTTGGGAATACTAGGATAGAATTGTGAATTATATGTGTGAACTAATTTGTGTGAACTGATATTTGTTAACATTGTCTCTGTAACTTAGCTTATGAATGACAACCATGTGTTTAAATGGGTAGACGAGGCATTGTTGGATGAGGCAAATCAATTGGATTATCAAGTTAATGTGCTTGAAGAAGAAGTTAGTTCTCTAAAGATGGAAATCCGGAAGGTGGAGGCTAGGGAAGGACCGAAGAATCATATGAGATACCTCATATGTTTATGTATTTTTACCCTCGGGGTTGTTGTAGGAAAATGCTTATTGTAGGAGCATTGTTGTTGTTGTAAGAAGATGGTGTTAAGACATTATCTAAATATTGTTGTTCTTGAACTTGAAATATAGAAATGAGCATAAGTAAGACAGAACAAGTTAAAAGAACATAATCTTAGAAAGTTTCACCAAGTCTAACAAACAAAAAAAATCCAAAAGCTAATAATCTTACAAAGTTCCACCAAGGTTTGCAAACAGAAAACAAACCAAAGTAGCATAGTCTTACAAAGTTTCGCCGAGTCTGACAAACAGAAAATAAACCAAACAACATAATTTTTTTAAAGTCTCACTTACTCTTGTGGTGGATCCTCCTTAGTTAAATCCTTACTAGTTCTCATCCTCGTCATATAAGAGGGGCTTCCACTTTGCTTTTTCCAATCTTGATCCTCTTTGGTGGATGGGCTTTCGCTTTGCTTTGTTCTTCTACCCTTTTTGCTTTCTCTCTTCTCTTGTATGGGATCAACGCTTTTTCTCCCCTTCCTTTCTCTTGATCTTGAACTTGAACTTGAAACAAACAAAAATAAATAGTTCATCAAAGTCTTGCCAAGTCTGATAACCATTGCTAAGCAAAAATAAGCACAAAATAACATAGTACCTTCTTTTCCGCGGCTTCCTTTCTCAAGTCCCTGCCCCTCCTCAACTATTTCAGTTCCAACCTTATTCCCACCTTCATTCTCACCCTCAATCTCACCTACTTTCTCACCTTCATGTTTCTCTTCTTCTTTCTCGTCTTCCTTATCCTCAACCATCTCAGCCCCACCTTCTTTCTCACCCTCAATCTCAATTTCTTTCTCACCTTCTTGTTTCTCTTCTTCTTTATCATCTTCCTTATCCTCAACCATCTCAGCCCCACCTTCTTTCTCACCCTTAATCTCACCTTCTTTCTCACCTTCTTTCTCACCTTCTTTATCCCCTTCTTTCTCACCTTCTTTCTCATCTTCTACTTTCTCACCTTCTTCTTTCTCACCTTCTTCTTTCTCACGGCCACCTACATCACCATAACCTTTGTAACCATCACCTTCTTTGCCATAACCGTAACCATAACCATCCCTTAAATTCTTCACACAAGATTCGACAACTTTCAGTCTAACATCCATGTCTTCTAACTTTGAACCCAACTTATCCTCGATTTCTTTAATTTGTTTCACCAAACGGCCTTCCATCTCAAGTAATGCATCCTTCAGAGAATTCCCACCCGCAGGAGTCTCAACTGCAGCCTGATGCGCAGGAGTCTCAACCACAGGAGCCTCGATTGCAAGATGTGTTGATGATTCACCCGCACGAGCAGCCACGTCGTGTTTGAAAAGCCTTTCAAAGAATATTGGCTTCTTCTTAATAGTTATAATCTTTTTCCAAATGTCTGCAACCCAATCAACTGCATCGTTACAACCTTTGTCAACATCCATAACTTCATTTAGAAGCTCTTTCTCGCGAGAAGATGCAACCAAAATACTTTCAATTTCTTGAGGTTAGAAAACACAAACATTGTAAGACCACTCCATATATCCAAATATACCTAAGGTAATGAGATTACTCACCTTGGTTGTACCAAGCGTCTCGTTTATTTCCGCAATGGCAAAACCTCTCTTCACACTACTTTCATATTTCATCTTGCACATCCGCGGACACGCATTATCCGCACCACTCACATCCTCCCGGAAATGCTTCTTCAAAAGAGGAATAGCCTCAAACGCTAGAATCTACAAGATAACACAATACAAATTACAAAATTAATCCAAGTTTTAAATTTATCCTAGTTTTTCTAAGTCTGACATTTAATTCACACACTTCAGTTCAATATTTTCTAATTCTTACCAAGTATCACATATAATTTACAATTTTGTTCTTTAAATTTTTCCTAATTTTTCCAAGTCAGACATATAATTCATCAATTTAGACATATCTAAAATGCAATGACAATGAGTAGTAGTTACCTCCAAAGGTACACTGAAACTGGGAAATACTCAATTCTGTGCATTTCCTCCACACCGGTCCATCAAATGCATAATATCACTTGTAGTGTAATCAAACGACAAACGTCTCCATGGAAATGTCTTGCACATCTCCACGTCGTCAACTGCTCTCAAAAAGAAAGTCTCCACAGCCGGTGCGTTCTCTCCCGTCTTCTTATTCCCTTTGATGATGCTTGACAAGAAATACAGCAGCGATATCCTCAAGCGATTACCATGTGACTTCCCCTTCATTGTCTCCATCTTCTTGACCACCGCTTCATATGAGATTGTCGACCCCATAGGAAATTTCCTTTAAACAAAAGACATGCCGCCCTTCATTTCATAATCGACTGGCAACTCATGTCAGTCAAATCCAGATAGCAAAGCATGTTCCCTAATAGAATATCGGATAGGAACGCCGTTCACGACAAACCAAAGTTCCTTCTTCTTTTCTAAAGAAATTGTCTTAAGAAGAAGCGTCCACATACCCATCCATTTATGGCTTGTCCTCTTACCCATATGGAATATGTGTTTGAACTACGGATGATCATAGAACCACGCCATCTCCCCCGGTTTGTATAACACCTTTTCTATTGTCCTCACCGTCTTAGTAATGTTACACTTTCCCGAGAGTTTCACCGTCTTCGTATATTCGCTTCTATTGAAATACATGTCCAACGGTTCTAGCGGCTCCAATTCTCCATCTGATTCTTCCTCCGATTCCTCCTGCCATTAACAAAGTTCCACCAAATCTTACCAAGTTTCACCTTTTTATTACAAAATCTCAAATTCACAACACCAACATGATTATGCTAAATCTTGCTTACTCCTTCAAAAACTTAAACACTTACCACTTCATCGGGTTGTGTTGGGTCCGGTAGTGTTTCCGTTTCTTCCTCATCGGAACCCGAATCTAATTGCTCTTCCTCACTCACTTCCGAATTCTCTTCCTCTTTCGTCGTCTTTGTCACATCCTCTATCGATTCCTCGCTCTGTTCATGAGGAACATTTGCGTTCTTCGTTCATGCCATTACCACAAACCTTCAACTTTAAAAACCCAAACCCTAAATTAGATTTTCAATCGTTTAAACCCCATATCCCAACTCAAATTCTCGAAATCAAAGCATTTAAAACACTATATAGATATTATACTTACCAAAAGTTGATAATCTCTCCAAGTTCTACTTTTTCTTGTTGGTTTGAGAGGAAGAAATAAAAGGAAAACGGTCGACGGTTTGTTTCGAAAAAGACTTGTGTTTTTTTTGTTTGTTTTCTTGAGAAGATATATAAAAAAATTAATAAGATATCCATCGGATCCGGATATGGATCCGAACTATCCAACTATCTGTTGTTGGGTCTGTAAATAACTCACTTTTTCATGTTTTTTTTGGTAAATTACCATTTATTTCATTTTTTTAAATTGTAATATTTCTATTTTATGGAGGAGTGTTTTGGCTCTTACTTTTGCAAGTAAGAGTATTTGAGCTTTTGATCCATAGGAGAAGGGTTTAAATCTAGAATACTCTTAATGAGTAAAAAGTGATCTCTCATACTCTCCCTTAATCTAACATACTCCTTACTCTTACTAAGTTTGTGCAAATCCAATATTGCCCTTCATATTTTAATACAAACAAATAATTAAATAGAAAAAACAACCAATCTAAACACTCTAAAATCAGCCAATCATCTCATCCGTCTCTCTCTTCTTCGACGTCGTCGTCGGCCACCATTGAAGCTTAGCTTCAAATTTTAAATTCTTCTAAAATATAAAATCTTACATCCATTCTTCCGCCATTGAAGTCCAAGCTTGTAAATCAAGGTTAGTTCGTGTTCTATTAGCTATATAGAAGTTAATTGAGTGGATTTGTGCTTAATTTGAATGAAAAAAAGAAAATCGATTTCTGCAATGTGAGGCTTAAAATCGGAATTAATGGAGCGGATAAACTGGGCTTGGTGTTTAGTTCGAATAGCAAGTTGAATTGGAAAGTATTGTCGGGTGAATGCGATTAAATCGTATGAATCATATGTAAATAAGTTTGTGTTTAGTGAAACTTGGAGAGAACTAGTGATTTTTGGGTAGTTGAGAACTTGTAAACATGGTTAAACTTGGTAAGAAATATCTAACGACCTGTAACCAAATATGTCAAACCTGAAAAAACTTGGTAAGAATTATCTATTGACCTATAACCAAATATGTCAAACCTAGAAAATTTTGGTAAGAATTATCTAATGACCTGTAACCAAATATGTCACACCTGGAAAAACTTGGTGTGAAATATCTATTTACCTGTAACAGAATTGTTAGACCTAGTAATACTTTGAAAAACCTATGTAGAGCTGAGAGCAATGATGNGAGCTGAGAGCATTGATGTTGTTTTTATTAATTT
Organism: Anastatica hierochuntica; assembly: GCA_900406275.1. NCBI lineage: Eukaryota > Viridiplantae > Streptophyta > Magnoliopsida > Brassicales > Brassicaceae > Anastatica > Anastatica hierochuntica. The sequence goes on along the minus strand of OVAN01014327.1, from coordinate 393 downwards.
TGCAGGAGACAATGGGTAGTCCTTCCATAAACATATATTTTGATTATGGAGGACATTATACGAAGTCAAAAGGTGGCTTTGAATGGCATCCAGAAAATAGCGAAGAACCGTATGGTATATCGTTTAAGGCATCATCTGTGGCCGACATAACTTATGCAGAGTTAGTAGGTAGGATATGCAAGAAGGTTGGAGTAGATGAATCTAAGACGCGGCTGCGACTGAGTTTTATTCCATTGGTTGTGCAGCCTCGTAAACAGATAAGTATTCGTGATGATGATGATGTGTATCTCTACCTTACCTCCTTTGATTCGGAGCAACGAAGAGGTTATTTGAATGTAGAGATATTGAAAGAGGTCAAAATGAGTCCGATGACCATTTCAAGACGTGAGAGAA
>OVAN01014326.1:0-12127 GCA_900406275.1 Anastatica hierochuntica | reverse complement strand
CTAACTCAACTTTAACTCATGATAACTCATGTTACCAATCAAAGCCTTAGTTTACCCAATATTTTAATGGGTTTGAATTAAGTTTATAATATATATAAATAAATAGGTATGATGAATTTGACCATAATGGATTCAAGGGTTTTGCCGGTTAAAGCAATAGAATTATTGATTATCCATGAGTTTATGGAAAATAAATATATATACATGGGCGGACTTATTTGATGGGTTGAGGTTCAACTGAATCACCTTAAATATAAGTATTTAAAATTTGTCCATTAGCATTTTCACATTGAACCCTATTTTTAAAGAGACCCAATGTTCAAACTTCACCCTTCCGGTAAATTTGGATCTTGAGTCCGCCATTATATATATATACTTAACACATATAAGGATCTTTGTATTGTGTGTCATTTATACATAAGTAAAAGTTGTAGCGATTTTTCTTTATTTTCCTAGATCATAACTTATTCTAAAATTTGACTTAGATTGTGTATCGACTCTTGATCGTATTTTACAACATGACAGCATCCTCATCCATATTTATTTAAATTTGTACTTTTATTTTATCTTATAACCAAACATTTTATATATTTTGTTTCTTGAAAACTCTTAATAAATTCTTAATCATATAACATATTTAAAAGAAAAATTATATATTTAAATTATATATGGGTAACCCATATAACCCATTTAGCCAATGAGATTAACATAAACGAGTTTGGGTATATAAAAGTTTGTCCATAAAATAAATGGGCAGGTTCAGCCCGCCCATTTAACTCTCGTACCCATATGGGTTTGGGTCGGGTCAGGTTATCCATTTTGACACCCTACTTTTGTCCCTTTGATAACTTGGAGGGTTGGGATACAATTGAATTTTTTTAAGGCATACCCCAGACATATAGAAGGGTCTAAGACTAATCTCTAGAAGAGAGTCTTCCGCATATGGGTGACGAGTCGTGTTTTTACCTGTTTTTACTATGGTTTTTGGTTATACAAAATTCTTTGAGTCTTTTGGTGCTCGTTAGTGTTTTTACAAGTTTTAGGTTGTTTTGAAGAGAAAAGAAGCTATTCGAGTCAAAATAGACATTTAGAATGTAGAATCATGCTGAAGCGTCATAAGTTTTGCATTAGTTGTCAGACTTTCTACCATTAGATCGAGTTGAAATTTTGACACAATATCGCCATGTGAGTTATTTATAATTTGGAGGTGGTTTGAAGAAAATTTAACGGTACAATAAAATGTTATGGTCGTTTTAATGAACACATGTCAAGCTGACGACCAGAAGAAGAACATGCAAAAAATGGGGTGACGAAGTGCAGAAATTTTCCAGAAAAGTGATCCAGATCCACCAGAAAGGATCCAACTTGACTTGGATACTTATATAATACCCAAACTCGTGTTTTTAGGTTTATTAATGCTATTTTCTAAGTTCTAAAAGGAGATTCTTGAGTTTTGTAAGCTAAGGAGAAGATTTCTTGTTCGTACTTAGAATAGAAGATTTTTGAACCCTCTTTACATATTCTATTCAATTAGATGATGTTTTCTTTTGATTTTTCTTGTGATTGTTCTTTGAATATGTGTGAGTAGTTCTCTAATTGGATTTAGGGTTTCTCACAAGGGGATTTCATGATTTGTTGATATTACGTTGTTAGATTTAGGGATTTATCTTGTGGATATTTATCTATCACCATGTTTAATGTTGAAATTAGGCTCGCGACCTAGGTTTTGATCTTAGGTTGTTTAACGTACCTAAAGTGTTTGTTTAAATGCTTGAACATGTGATTAGATGAGCAAAGGTTCCTTAACAAACATGAGTTTGTGTTATTGTGCTTTGTGAACATATCAAACCTGAATCTATTGCATGTTTAGAATATAAAATTCATCGAAAGTTAGTCTTTAGGATTATGTAACATAGGGAGTTAGCGCTACAAAAGTAGGTTGATTCTATTAGTTATTTGAGTTTGAGACGGTTCTTAAACTTTTCTCTTATCAAGTTGTTCTAATCAACATTGAAATAATTTCCCTGAGAATTCTCTGTGCCTAATGTCTTCTTTTATAGTTAACAACTTGTTTTCTTTGCTTTACTTGTTTTCAATTGCTTTTTAGACTTAAATATTTTCACAAGAAGTTCATCTTATTCTCCTTAGCCCGTAATTTGGCTTAGTACTCTACGTGTGATCTTTAGTCTTTGCGGATTCGACCCCGCATAGATTTCTGTGTACTTTACCGTGCACTTGCAGTTAGTTTATCTGATTGATTTTATAGACCCATTTGCTGCCAATTGCTTACCTGGAGACAAATCATAAATATCCCACGTGTGTTATTCCTCAAGTGCATCAACCTTAGTATACACATAACTATTCCATTGGGGATCATTAACAACTTCCTTAAAGGTTTAAGCTATGTAGAAGCTATTTTTGCAGCAAATTAAGAACAAGAACGAACATGAGTACGGTGTGTGATGTGAGAGTGTTATATGTGACATAATTTTGAAGCTTCAAGGTGTTTTACTTCTTGCGTAAACCACAATCAAGCAGAGCTGATTCTAATGGTATCAAAGGCGAAGGTAAATCATTAGCAAAAACCAGAGTAACAGAGCTCCCCCTTTCAGTCGTTTCTGTCGATGAAGGAGTACTCCCTTACCGTATAACGGTGGCAGCTTAATCATAAGCAAGGAAAGTGCTGAGAGCCAATCACCAGGAGGAAGGAAGGTGTCCACTGGTGAAGTATATGTCCCCCTTTCACCATCTTGTTTCCCTTTGCTGAACCAGTAAAGAGAAACAAATCTTCCCTGAACACAATATCACATGACACCACAAATGTGTTTGTTTCTATTTTCCAACCTTTCTTGCCGAAAGGGTATCCCAAAAATATACAAGTACGACTTATTCGACCAAACATGTCCGTAGCTCGTGGTGTAAGATGAGTGTAACATGCTGACAAAAAAATTCAAGGTGACTGTAATCCGGCTTATAACCATGAAGAACCTCATAGGGAGATTGACCCTTATAAATTATCGTTGGTATTCTATTAATCAAATACACTACTATCAATATTGTCTCACTCCAAAACTTAATATACATACTAACTTAAGCATGAGCCACATTTAAAATATAATGATGTTTACACTCGACACAACCATTTTGCTAGGGAGTATCCACACGATGTCTTATGGACAATACTCATAATTTCTGTTCCATTATCGCTACAGACTTTCTAATTTTTTTCAGTGTACTTAAGGAATCTTTTAGAACATGGCAAACCTTCGATTTTTCAATCAACACATAAGTTCCCACAATACTTAAAAATTGTCAACAATGGTGAGAAAGTAAATTGTGCCACATGTACATTCGATAAAGTCACCACACATCATGAATTAGAGAAAACAACTTATTATGCTTTATTCAAACCAACATCAATAACCTCACGAGTTTTCTTAGATCTAAAACACATGTCACATAGAATAGAGCTAGCATATTTTGAAAAATTAAAAGAAAAATTCAAATTTAAAAAACCCAAAAAAACATACGACCCAAACACTATACCTTAAAACTTGACTTGTATCGGTGATGGTTGGATGAATCTTTGCGGAAGCCACATATGTTAGATAATACACCTCACCACATCAATAAATAGGACTATACAACCTGTTTGTTTCAAGACCTCTGAAACTTAAATCATTATGGAATTTAACGAAGGCACATATAACATTCAATTAAAGAGATTTTACTTGATAGTGGAAAGACACCTATTGATTGAGAATGTCTTTTTACCATATGCAAACTTAATTGAATAAGGAGGTACCGACTCAACACTGGTTAACTAAGAGAAGTCTCCCATTACATGATGAAAGGCACCAATATCAAGAATTACATCCCCAAGTCGGAGGCTCCCTTCTCTTCGGCTAACTGAGGAAGGGCTTTCCATTGTGCCGATGTGAAGTCAAGAAACAAAGATGGATTAGCTGGTCGCATGAGATATGACTAGAATATTGAACTGATTTTCCTGACTTGCGACCACGTCTACCATATTGTTCTCCTAACCCCCCCCCCCCACGTTCTGGCCACCATTTCGAGAAACCAATCATTTGTCAACAAGTTTGTTTCTCATGTCCTGCTTTTCCACAATTAGAACAAGTCATACATGGACGGAGAATCGAAGACTCCGACTATTGTTTTTGTTGGCTTGAAGCAATATGGTTTTGACGAGCTATGAAGCCAACCGCGTTGTGTTGCTACTCTTTAACACGACAAGCTTCAAGTCTCTTTTCTTCTTTCACAATTTTGAATATATTTCTCCTTACTCTAGAAGTGGATCTTGACTTTTGAATATAGTATATAAGCCACCAAACGTGCATTATCCAATCTCATAAAAATCTGGCGAATCTTTTCCTCTTCTCGCTCTTTAGCAAGATCTTTAGTTGCTTCACACGTGCAAGTGATAACCAGACGATCCTTGTAATTCTTCCCATAACTTTAACAATTTTATAAAATAATTAAGAACACTATGGCCCTTTTGTCTACACGATGATAGATGTGCTTTAAGCTTATGAATTCAGACTTTATTTCCCATGGAAAACCTCTGTCTCAAATTGATCCGCAATTGGTGAGCTTCACATATGCATGAGATGGTGGACTTTAGTTTTGGCTCAATTGAAGATCATCTTCATTGGAACCAAACTTCACCAAGTTTCTTAATGCCACATGGAACCAAATATATGATTTCTATTCGAGAAACAAATGAACCAAATGGTGGATCTCACTATTCTTCCTCTTTGATTTCCTAAATTCCCATCATCAATTTCATAATATTTATATCTTGAAATATCAAAATCATCATTTCAATCAGATGGAGCTTAAGCATGCGTTGAATAAAACCATCATTGTATATTAATCTGATAGTTCATGTTAACTATCACCACTTAATCTAAATTGTTGCGGAACATCCTTTTAGCTGATGGAGATATATTAATCAGTAGTTCGTTACGATGTTTCACTGTTTTTTTAACGATTTCATTGTTTCAATAAAAATTTATAATTACAATGAATGATTTTTAATAAATTAATTTCAATAGGGCACATGTCAATCTGGTATGTGATGACGTGTCAACTCTTTGGAGAGATTTGGACTTTTATTATATTACTTCATTTAATCTTTTATAGCCTCAAAATAATTCTCATTTTGGTCACAATAAAGCTTGGATATGATAAAAAATACTCCTTCTCAAAATTCTTTTATGGTCTGATTTCTTGCAATATCGTCTCCATAGCCTCGCCTTTGATTCTTTGGGTCTTTAGGAGTGAATTGATGTCTCAATATGCTCCTTAAGACTTGTATTAAGTACTGAAAAAGTTTGGTTAGTTTCTTACTTGGCGGATATGGGTTGGCTCAGTTGCAAATATTTGTTTGATTTGAGAGTCTTTGAAGCTCCAAGTGTGTTCTTTGTTTTCTGAACGTCCCAACCTTAAAAAAATCTTTATTTGATGAATATGACGTGATATAGGTGCTGGTACTTGAATATTTTGAGTTTGGTGTTGATCCGGCCAAGAAAATGCGAAAAATGAATGTTCGGAATGGTTATTCTCGGCCAAATGCGTGTTCGGGTGGGGCGTGGTTTGTGGTCCATGGCCCGTGGTTGAGGGCTGTTAGGATAGAGGCCAGGGAGGTGTGGAACCACTTGGTGGAGTGGCTGGGACCAGAGTGTGACATGGTATGGCACGCGGCCAGTGGTGGTGATGGAGCACACGGACGGTTTGAGGCACAATGTGCTTAGCACCGGTTGGGAGGCTAAAAGGAGCAGGTGGCCAATGTTGGATGCTCCGTGGATCGGTCTTGAAGATGGAAGAGGCGTGGGGCAAGGAGGAAGCTAGCACCAGTCGGCGTGGACAGCAACACCGGGTTTTGCCGGGAGAATGCACGCGGCTGATCGTGGGGGTGATGTGCCACGGCTGGTTGAGGCTTTTGTTTCGTGACATCAGGTCGTGGCATCCTCACGTTCCAGACCAGTAGGGATGCTTCCCTGGACAGGTGGGATAGTCGTGATTGGTCCGAACGATTCGGATGTGTTCGGATTGCAATTTTCTTCGATTTCTCCGGTTCTAAAGTGGTTTCTTACGGAAAAAAACTGTAAAAACATTAAAAACATTTTTAAAAAATAAAATAACATCCAATATAACTAAATTAATCCTAAGATCAAATCCTAAAAATCAAAAGAATGAAAATAAAATCAAAGGTTAAAGAATAGATGGTTGTCTCCCATAAAGCGCTTGTTTAAGGTCTTTAGCTCGACCCATGGGTTATTTGTAATGTGGTTTCCCGGATAAAGGTTTCTTCACACCCTTTAGTTGCATTCCCAATGATTCAACAAAGATCTCAATGGGTTTCAGAGTTTCCTACTCTGATTGATTCCATGGAATTGGTTTCGGACCCTGAAATCGTCTTGGATGGGATTGAGGAGATGATGCATAGTAGAAAGACTCCTTGCTGATATTTATGAGCTTCATACTCCATTTAAACTCATGCATAACCGCACCTAATGGTTCCAAGACTCCAATTTTAGTTCTGAATTTTTCTTCTTGCTTGTGAGCAAACCAAGTTTAAACTGGATTTTGTAACTTGGATCGTCGGGGTCATCATCCAAGGCACGTGATACACCAAAGGTTGGGGTAAAATGTGGCTTTCAAACCCTTTATTAACCATGGTTGGATGTTCTCCTTGTTGGTCATCAGGTACATTTTCAAAACGTGTAAGAACTAGTGTCTTCTCTACACATTTTTCTTCATATTCTTCAAGGTAAGTGTACAAACCATTAAGCTTTTCTCCTAAAGCACGAAGTATATGAGGATCATATTCCTTATTTTCCATCATCATTTTGATGAATTGCTTGATATCTCCATGTTGGGTGTCGATCTCATTGGTTTTTATGGCAAAATCGCCAATTTTGCCGTCTAGCTTCTTGTTCTTCTTACGAAGGTCATTGTGAATCATTTTGACCTTGAGATCATGCTTCAAAATGTCATTAGAATCATTTCAAAATTCTCCACGTTCTCCTCTTGATGCATGAGCATTCTTCCTTTTGATGTCACAATCTAATTTTCTTCAGTTTGTTTGGTCTCTTCGGTTTCTTTGATTTGAAGATCTTCCTCGGAATAGGCTGAGTATTTTTTCTTGATGGAATCTTCCACTACCGTTAGAGAGTCTTCAAGGGTTTGGAGTTTAGTTTTAAGGTCTCCAAACTTCTTACTTTGGTCGAAGTGCATTTTATCGAGCTTCGTTTTGAACGTTTTATTCGCTTCTATTTCATCTTTGATGAGTTGTACCATTAAGCTTTCAATTATATACTTTAGAGGCACCAGTGGCACGTAATTATGAGCTTGAGAAGGCTCTATAGCTGGCTGTTAAGGCGTATGGATGTGGTTTTGACGATGAACCACATGTGCTAAAAAACGATGTAACTCTTGGTTATCAAAGTTCCTTCGATTCTCCTGAGATTGTGTCCATGCTTTCTGGTATGGAAAATGATGATTATGATTTTCCAGTAGCAAGGGACTTGGAAAACACTCTCTAATTGTAGGTTGAATGTTGGATCCTAGCAATCGACCATACTCTTGTTGAGTTTGACAGATATCTTCCTCTGAATCGAACTAAGATCGATTTCTTCGAAAGTACAACTCTTCTTCTCTTTGACGTGGGTGTTTTTTATGATCATGATAGTTGTAGCTCCAAGATTTTGTGGCCTCATTGTGCAGGAGTATAGATTCCTCATTGTATTTCCTGAAAACAAGAGACAAAAAAAAGAAGAAAGTGAATAGAAAAGGAAAAAATTCAGAAAAAGGAAAATTATAAAAAAGGAAATCCTAAAACTAAAAGTAAAAGCTAATAACATAAAAAATCCTAGACTCATTCTAGAACGAAATCCTTAGGCAACTAACAAGTCCCCGACAACGGCGCCAAAAAGTTTGATATGTATCTAGTTTCACCCAAAACACGACATAACCCAAAATTATACCCTCTCCAAATTCGAGGTTTGGGGCACTATACTAATCAATAACAAAGGGAATCGACTTTCGCACGATCTTTGTAGAAGATAAGTACGCATTAACTTTATGTGTATGATTGATTGTTCACAATTCTAGATCGATCCACTTTCGTTGTCTAAAAAGAATTGTTCATCAAATACTAGTTCTAGTAGTAATACAACCTTTTGGAATGCAAACTAATTTTGATCTACTTATAAACTGGCCTTAGAGAGAAAACAACAATGAATACGAGCAAAGGTGATAACATTAATGATAATCCCTAATAGATTTGAATTCCTAAGCATACATGATCACAACCTCATGATTACCTACTGTCTAACTAGAAAACTACTCTATATTGAACATGTAAAACACACAACAAACAAGAATAGAGAGCATTAGATCAATCAAAGACAATAGAAGGAACGAGAAAGCCGAGTTTTATTTTTGAATTGATGAGGAAACGATGAAGTCTTGAGATGGGAAGGCACGACCCCAAAGGGCTCGTCCATGCCTCCTTAAGCTTTTAATCTACCTTAAAAAATGCAACTCTCCAAAATTTAATGGCTAAAAACAAGTATATATAGTGCTTGTGCAACTTAGGTCAATTAGGTTAAAATCGGGCCTTTAGCGCTTTTCAACTTGGGCATCTTGTGGAAGGTCTTTTGACTTGAGTTCTTCGGCTTGTAATTACGTGAAGGACATCTACTTTGGTTTTGTTGTTGCCTTAATTGAGACCAAAGTCGTGATCCTTTATATCTAGCCTTTCTACGCATCATTCATCTGCGAGCCAGCAAGATCAGTCTTCAGTATATGTAGTATAACTCTTGATTCACTGCTCAAAATGATGTGAAAAAACTTCCATATGAAAGCAAACTCAATTTTCTAGCTCCTGTAGAAATTTCATCAAAATGCAACTGCGACAAGGCCTTCATCTTGGATGATCTTTCTGATGCTTAGAAACTATCCAGAAACTAGATTTTGCTCTAATTAGCTCCATATTTCTCAAAAGTACATAATTTGACTTGAAATGACTTAAAACACAATAAATACTGGAAAACTACTTTTTCATGCAAAGTTTCTTTAAAACACTAAGAAAACATACTAAAATCTATAGGAAATGTGGTAAAATATTGGTGTTATCAACTCCCCCGGACTTAGCTTCGAGCTCATCCTCGAGCTAAGAAAACGAAGAGCAAAGAAGATGTTTGAAAACATGAAAACTTACTTGAACTTCCAGAACTTATTGACAACTTAGACTAACGTAATCCACTATATACCCGCGTTGACATTTAGGTAGAACCCCGATTTTCACCACAAACTTAACAACTTCCCCGATTCATCCACAATCAACAAGAGTGACCCAAGTTTTCCATCAATACTCCTTAAAACTACAACGTGCGGTCTCTTCCAGGGAGTATCGATCAAAGACCACATAGATTCAAACTCAATCAGAATCCTAAACAATTTCAGCCCACAATCGATTTCTTTCCTCTTTTTTTATTCCCTTTTTAAATGCTTTCTTAGAGGCTGATTTTTTTCTACTTTTCTAGGGTATCATATTATTTTTTCTATCAACCTCTTGATAATCGATTTTCCCCTACTTTTCTAAGGTATAATTTTATCTTTTCTATCGATCTCTTTATATATTTTTTTCTTTTAAGCACATTCGGATTTTATTGGTTTCAAAATTCATAATAAGCATAAGCATCTTTTTTGATGATTTTTATTAAATAGGAAAGAGGGAAACCGTAAACTTAATTTTGCTAGGTCTGAAGAGGAATTCGATTCAATGTATACCAAGCTCCAAGAAGAGAAAATTAGGTTCATTAAATGTTTGAGTAGCTAAAGATTACCCGGATATCAAGTGATATGGTGCCTCAGTTCGCTGATCCATTTGGGATATCCCGTTCGGTAAAACTGCAGTCAAACACAGACACTATGGATACTAGTCATAAATCACGTGGTTAGTTCAAAGTAAGATAGTTTCCGGACTTATTTTGACACAATAAAACGTTTTTATTTTGAAATTTTTTTCAAACGACTCAAAAACTAAGAAAAAGAAGCATTAGTAAAACATGAATCCCCCCGGACTTAACTTACATCGTCCCAGTATAAAATCAAGTGAGGAAGGTACTAAAAACTAATGAAAAAATATGGAACACGAAATACTTAGCTACTGGTCTAGATTTCTGGAGAATGTATACGACCATATGTGATGTGTCGGTAAACCGAAACTTTCCTCGTTTGGCCGTTTTGCTATCCGTGAAGAATGCTCCGACCAAAATGAATCTCCAATTCAAAATAGCATATTTTGGTCTCCGGTAAGCTCGATTTGGCTCGTTTGATGGAAAATTAGGCTGTTTTTTATTCGGGACCATTCCAGGGCTGTTTTTATTAAGCATTTTCTTCTCCATATGCTATTTAATGGTGAATATTCAATTTGACAACTAGGTTCGCTTGACGGAGCTCGTTTTGGCTTTGGCCAAATTTTCTTCGGTTTCTGGCCAATCGGGGTCTTCGAAATGAAATGTCAGCGCCTCCAAACCCGTTTGGGAGATTATTCAAAAATTATCAATTTTTCAAGGCATCTTTAGTGGTAATACTTGGTTCAACTCCTAGATAAGAGCTTTGAATAAACCGAATTCGACGGTTTTGAGTCTCCGTTGAGCCAAATTCTTGTGTTCATCTCTGCCAGCCAAGTGGTCACGTGTTTCTCAATTTATTTGATGAAAATTCTCAGGTTTGACAGCTGGTTAGGCTTAGATTTCTCTCAAGATGCTCTGGTTGCGTTCCTTATCCATTCGATTGTCAGTATATTTTGTATAACTCTTGATCCATTGCTCCAAATGATGTGAAACAACTTCCATATGAAAGTTAACTCAATTATCTAGCTCATGTAGAAGTTTCATCAAAATCCAACGGCAGCAAGGCCTTCATCATGGATGATCTTATGATGCTTGGAAACTGTCCATAAACTAGCTTTTGCTCCAATTAGCTCATATTGCTCCAAAGTACATAGTTTGGCCTGAAATGACTTGAAACACTACAAATACAGGAAAACTACATTTTCTTGCATAAAATTGCTTAAAAGCACTAAGAAAACATATTAAAATCTAGAGAAAAAGTAATAAAATACTGGTGTTATCAGTATCTCCAACATCTCCTTGTTGGTCTGTCATTTCATGATCTCCTCGACCTTCACCTTTATGTACAACTACAGTTAGAGGATTTCCACTTTACTTTTTCTGTTAACAGTTTACAATATATTTACCTCTTTCAATGTGTCGACAATATCTTGTATAACTTCTAGTATGCACCCGTGTGGACTCCAAATTTCATTTCAGCATTGGTAGGTTGTACTACGCCATTCCCCTCATCACCTCTCAACTCAAGTGAACATATGTCTCTACTGTGTATAGTCTTATTATGGCTTTGTTTAACAGATGTGCGGCAGATAATCCCACAAAACCTTGTACGACATCGCGCACAAATGCTTCTCACTGGTATATCCAACTGAGCATTCATCGCAACTTGATGTGCTAACTTATCAGTAAGGTCAATCACCTTAACTCCAACATTCCTAGTCTGTCACTAAGTTTTGTCCTAACATCGACCTACGTCAATATGTTGGCCCACTTGTCTTACTTTCTTCCCCTCTTGCGATGAACTTGTACATACCTTTAAGGATTTTGGGTTGATCCTTTAATCCTACAAAAATTCCTCGCAACCTTGTACGACATCGCGCATAAATGCTTCTCACTGATATATCCAACTGAGCATTCATCGCAACTTGATGTGCTAACTTATCAGTAAAGTCAATCACCTTAACTCCAACATTCCTAGTCTGTCACTAAGTTTTGTCCTAACATCGACCTACGTCAATATGTTGGCCCACCTGTCCTACTTTCTTCCCCTCTTGCGATGAACTTGTACATACCTTTAAAGATTTTGGGTTGATCCTTTAATCCTACGAAAATTCCTCGCAACAACATGTTTTATGAGGGGACGATTTCTTGATTCATCAATCAATTTATAAAGAGGCAACGATTCATCCCTGTGAGGGATTAAACTCACCTCTTAGGTTTAGTGAATAGTGTTTAGGTTT
>OVAN01014325.1:0-12128 GCA_900406275.1 Anastatica hierochuntica | reverse complement strand
CTGAAGGTTCCAGAAACCTGATACTCGAAGGTTCCCAAAAACCTGATACTCGAAGGGTTCCAGAAACCTAACGCTCAAAGGTTTCCAGAAACCTAACGCTCGATTTCCTCGGGCTGGAACCCATCTCACGGAGAAGGACATAAGCCACTCTCCACCATTATTCAGGATTGCAGACGTGCAATTGCGAATTGGAAAAAAAAAATCAAATTCGGAAAAGAGGATTATAGATCTCCAAAACCGGATTGACGAAGCGCAAATTGATGAAAACGTTTCTACCGAGACCTTAAGAGATTTAAAAAAGCAACTTGGCGAGGCTTATTTTGAGGAGGAGGTTTTCTGGAAACAGAAAAGTATAGCAAATTGGCTAAAAGAAGGAGATGAAAATACTAGTTTTTCCATGCCTCAACGAAACAAAGGAGAGCCTGAAATCCAATCCTGGGGTTGATTGACCAAAATGGTGATTGGATAGACAACAAAGCAGGAATTGAGACTTTGGCTATCGATTATTTCAATGACCTCTTCACTTCCTCGAATTCGAGTGATTTTGAGCGGGTACTTCGAGATGTCCCAACATCAGTTTCTGAAGCTATGAATGAGCGCTTAACACACGAATTCTCGGAGGAGGAGATTAAAAAAGCTCTTTTCGCCTTAGGGCCTGGAAAAGCACCGGGGCCTGACGGAATGACTGCGCTCTTTTACCAGCAATTCTGGGACATTACAGGAAAAGATTTGGTTCATATGGTCAAAGATTTCCAAAGATCTGGAATTCTTGAGAAGAAACTGAACGAGACGAATATCTGTCTTATTTCTAAGATCGATAGTCCAAGGGAATTGACTGGATACAGACCCATCAGTTTGTGTAATGTCAGTTATAAGGTGATTTCCAAGGTCCTGAGCTTGAGATTGAAAAATATTCTTCCAAAACTGATCTCGGAGACCCAATCAACATTTGTGTCTGGAAGACTTATCTCAGATAATATTGTAATAGCACAAGAAAACTTCCATGCCCTCCGATCAAATTCGGCATGTCGGAAAAAGTTTATGGCTATTAAAACAGATATGAGCAAGGCGTACGATAGATAGAATGGAACTTCCTAGAGGCGCTAATGCTGAAAATGGAATTTACCCCTAAATGGGTAGGATGGATCATGCAATGTATTTCCTCGGTCTCATACCAAATCCTATTAAATGGGACGCCAAAAGGGCGAATAATCCCAACTAGGGGCATTCGTCAGGGGGACCCTATATCCCCATACATCTTCATTTTGTGTACCGAAGCCCTGGTGGCGCAATTACGGGATGCTGAATGGTATGGGAGAATTCAAGGTCTCCAGATTTCCCGGGCGAGCCCCCTATTTCTCACCTCCTCTTTGCGGACGACAACCTCTTTTCTGCAAAGCTGATATTCATCAAAGTAAAGAGATTTTAGACATTATTCGCCTATATGGTGAGGCCTCGGGCCAAAGTGTGAGGGATTAAACTCACCTCTAAGATTTCGTGAACAGGTTTAGGTTAGGAAGAGATTACGTGGGTCGAATCCCGTAAGAACTTGTTGAATGAATATTACTTTTACTGAGGTTGATAAACGATGCAATGAATACAAAAGAGGCTTGGTGTAACGAATGATCAATGAAAAGGAATCTGATTATCACTTAAGAATGATTTTCTCAATACAACGATAATTGAAAAATATCTAAGTGTATCTAGGTTGAAGATGAGTTGAAGAAGAGTCTTGTTCGCCTTCTCTTCCTCTTATATAGCTCTTTCCACGCTAGAAGGTTGTTGCAACAACTCCAAGATCTCCTCCTCAATTCCCGGAATGCTCAACAACTTGTTTGACTAAGTCTATGACCTCTTCTCTTTGTCCGAGACCTGTCTTATCAGCTCTCTATCGTCGAGACCTAGACCTCTCTTGACGAGACCTGGACCTCTGTTGACGAGACAAGAACCTCTTTTAACGAGACCTATTCGAACCTCATCTAGCTCTCCCTTGGCAGACTTGGCCTCGTTCATTTTCTTTAGCATAAGTGTGGGCTAGTGTTTAAAGCCATTAAATAATCAGTTGGACCTTTATAGGGGTGAAATATGGGCCCAACAGTTGCCCCCCATCATCCGGAGTGAGGTTCCAAGGTTTCGGATGCGAGATCATGTCCTGACTTCGATGTTTGCATGAGGCTTCTCAAGAATTACTCGATTAAGTAGTTACTCAGCGAGCTGCTTCAACAGATCGTTTGGGAGATTTAGGCCCCCGCAGGAGTCTGGCTCCTTTTTGACATTTGCTTTGGGTGGTTCAAGTTTACCTGAATACCCTTAACTGAGCCTTAAGATTACAAAGATCTCCATGAGAGGCTAAGACTTGCACATTAGGTCCTTTTGGAACCTTTAGGTAGATGTTAGGTTTCTGGAAACCTTCGCCTCACGTAATCCTGGTTTTCCAATCCAACTTTTGTCGAAAATAAAAGATCTTCTAAAACGCTGGGGAATATTCTGGACAGTAGCTAGAAGGGGTCTATGGTCAGATCCCCAGAGTTTTAAATACTCAACATGCGTATGAGAGAAAATATTGTGCCAGTCTTCATTTTCCATAGCTCTGTCTAACCTGCACTTCACCATGCCATTTTTCCTTCTGCCTACCCAAGACATAGGGTTCCCACTATACGGGAAATCGAGCAATCCACAACAGTGAATCATAGCTCTAAAAGGGAGGAACGATGCCTTGGATCTACGTTTGTCACCACACTTCTCATGGTTGCCTGTGATCTCATTGAAGTCTCCAATAATACACCATGCTCCAAATCTAGTAGTGGCAATACGAGCTAATCATTCCCAAACTATTTCTCGGCATTTAACAACCGGATCTCCATACAAAAATGATAAAAAAAAATCTCTGTTACCATCGATAATTGTCTCAATATCCAACAAACGATCATTAACACATAAAGATTTAACAGAGTAGTTATCAAAAAAAATATATATATTTAACAGAGTAATTCTTGGAATAAAATAGCGCAAGGCCTCCGCTAGATCATTGCTTTCCTTCATATTTACCAAATTTGTTAATATTTAGTAGGGAGATTCATTCATTTGTTACTTTAACCAAGAGGACATAACAACATGTAGATTTCACACGTGGGAGAGAAGACAGCTATGGTGATGTCGTCACCCCCACTTGTTCTTTTCTTTAAAAAATAGATAAAGAACAGCTCAAAAAGTGAAAAAAGGATCATTCTAAAGCATATTCGATCATGGAAAGAAATTTCCCAAAACTTTTAAAAGTGATTGGTAAGCCATTTAAAAACTTTTAAAAATGCTCACAATCAATTTTACATTTTTTTGTTCATGATCATTTTTTTTTAAACCAATAAAAAGTCTGATTGAAAACGACCGTACTGTAAGCTTTTACTTAAAAAATTTTGACGATAAAAAATATAACTACTACTTTATATATTTGATTTTTCTCAAAAGTTTTAATTTATCAATTAATAAAAATATAAATTATGCCGTATTGATAATTATTGATAAATTCATAATAACTAAAATCCTATACATTAAATATATATTATTAAAAATAAATAATACTAATTTCTTAAAATAAATTTAAAATAATACAAAAATGGATATAAAAAAGACTGAAAAAAATAAATAATAATTAATTGAGATAAATAATAAGTAGTTGATCATTAGTTGAAAGACAAGATAAATAATCATTACGAAGTGCCATACTTGTTGCGTCACGTAGAAAGGTCAAAACTCTTCGAAGTTTCTGAAATTCATCTTTTTCAAAATTTCTCGTGCCTAAATTTTTTGTTTTCTTTCTCTGTTGATCCTTTTCAGTTGTTCTCAAAATTTCTTGTGTGTTTCGTTTGGTATAAGTCACAGACATGTAATTATGGTGATTTTATGGCGATTAAGCGGTTATCTCCTCGCCGTGTATTCAGCGGTTGAGTTTTGTCTCTCTCAGATCGTGGATCACCGACCTAAATCTCCCTATGATCTTGAGTCTCCGACCACATCGGCGGTTATTCGAAGACGTGAAGCACAGATCCATTTTCTTCTCATATCTTCTTTTTATAAACCCATTGTCGTAGTTGTTTACAGCAATTTTGCTGAGATTTTGTCACTACTAACACCTGATGTTAGTATTGTGTTAGTTTTCGGCTGTCATCGTTATCATTTGGTGATTATTCGAAGATTGAAACAAATCCTTTTGGATTTGTTGGGTAAACGAAGACCGGCACGTAAACCACCATGGATTTATTGCGTTGAGAAGGAATATGTTATGATGATCAAGATGAAACCCCATAGGCAATGGACGATTAGTAAACGACTAAATACATCAACTAAGTTGAAGTTCAAGCGTCATAAAGATCGAGAAACATTTACGACATCAACACCAAATAAATTCATTAAGGTAATGCCAAAGACATTTTGGAAGCTTAGCAATATGTTGTCAGCCGATCTCAAGTGTATGAAGAGGGGACATAACAGAAGTATTCTGTTAGCCTGTAAGGCTTTTGTTAAGAGAGCAGGGTTATATTCCACTTCATTATCAAAATTGTTTCAATTTTCCGTATTTACGAAAAATGGTTGTATTTATGTGTTTCTGTATCTTTATGTTATAATTTGTTGCTCAAATTTGATGTATTCATGTTTTGTACTCTCGCATTATCATCAATAAAATTATTTTAAACATTAAAAAAAGACAAAATAAATAATCATTAGTTGATCAAAACATTTTTACGATTATTTTATTTTGTTAAAATTAAAAAATTAGACTTCAAGAAAATTAAAATTTGATTGCCTTGAAATTAGCTGTTGAAACTTTAAAATCTCCTCAACCTATATGCTAGTCAACCCCAAAAACTTACTTTTACTTTTAAAAAAATTACAGCAAAATAAATGAAATAAAGTAAAACTCATATCTTCATCTTAAAATGCTAACCAATCACCCCTAATGTTTTGAACAAGCATTGATAGAGATCTGAAATTCTGCTTCCCAATATTATCTCTGCTTATTTATAAGCTTCCATAAGTATAATAAACCACGACCGTAAATTTAGAAAAGCCAGACCAAAAGAGACACTGCTAAAAAGCAAAGACCAAAATTCAACTGATAGTAATTGATAAACCAGTCATATATAACTTAAGAATCTTCAAAAACAGAAGAGAGAAGAAATAAAATGCAAGCTGGTGATAGGTGGGAGATAATTCTAGAGGGGATGAGAAATCACAAGACAATATTGAGAAACATAAAACTTAAAAGAGAGTCGCTGCTTTGACAGACCAGTGAGAGATTCTCCCTCAGCATTTGACCTCCTTCAAACCATGTCGAAGGTACAAAAACGTTGGGTTAGATGCACCCTCCTTGTAGTAAGCAAACACCAGACTAGCGTCATCCTTCATCTCTGCTCCGACAAAGCTATAATAGCATTCAAACAGCACAGCAAATTAATGATTCAGAAATGAAAATCAACAGGTAAAACCACACTAGTGTTTGATAGATTGTAGAAACTTACAATTGGAGGTCACTGAGCTTGGAGAGCAAGTACTTGGTAGCTCCTTCAATACCCTTCTTGAAGGATTCTTGCTCTTCTGGCGTGAGCTTGGGTGTCAAAAGCTTGATGTATTTCTTGATGTAACCAACAAATTCCTTCTTGCCAAAAGAAGGTTGCTCCTACATATAAAGAAAACTTTGGTTCAATAATTGACACATCCGGGAAAATATAGGTTGGGCAAAAAAGAGAGCTTTGTGTCTTACTTAATGCTAACCAAATTAATCAAGACAAAAATGTCAAATAGGAGAATATCTATCTATAGAAGACAGTGATTACTAGATCAAAGGCAAACACAAACCTGAAGTCTGAAGGTGTCAACAATGTCAACAACCCTAACAGCTTGGTCATCAACACCCTCATCCTCACCATCGCCTTCAGCAGATGGATTGGCACCAATGTTAACCTCCACAGCTCCTTGCACCTTCCACTGTACAATAATCAATTAAAAAAACAGTGAGAACAGAAATTCCAAAAATTCAAGACATTCAAAACAATTCGAAACTTTTGATCCATGGAGACATGGTTGAGATAGAACATACATGTCCTTCTACTTCCCAGAGCATTCCACCTTCAATCTCCTTGTAAGGGAAAGAGTCGGAAAGAAGCTCATCACCTGTAATCAATAGACAAAGATCATTCAGTCATTATTCATAACCCCGTAAGATCCGATCCTTAACATATGTACCAGGAAAACAAACTTCCAATTAAGATACTAATTTAGAATCTGAATACCCAAATGAAAACACCTAAGAATACAAATCTACAATAAACAATAAATACAGACACCAAATACAGAAATTGGTTCAAGGTGGAGCTACGAATCGACGTTAAGCAAAAGAGGCGATCATAGATCTATAAGTTAAAACTCAATTCGAAACCAAACAAGTCGAAATCATGATATGGAGATACAAGGCACGACTATTGAAATAAATCACAGATCTAATCCAATCACTAGAAACAATAAATACAGACACCGATGCGTGGTGAAGCTGCAAATCAACGTTAAACCAAAGATGCGACCACAGATCTAAAGCGAAAAGCCAAACAAATCGAAATCATGATATTGAAAATACAGAACACGACGATTAACAACGACCAGACTAACAGAGTTACTGAAACTTACCGCTGAGAAGATCCTCGTACACCAACATGGTCGATCGCTTATTGAAATTATCTCTCTCCGGTCGATGTGGATATGAAAACGAATATAGAGGTTGCGGGAGAGAGACGCAGCGACGAGAGGGGAATGAAACAAGGTTGTAACTTGGTATTTATAGCGAGGGTTTTGCTCCGGAGATGAAACACTGGGAATTAGTTAATTTACCGTTTTGGGCCTATCTTTTTCCCACTTTCCAATTCTAACCTTTTGCTTTTTACTAAAATAAGAAAAAATATATAAAATATATAAAGTATCTAGTTCAGGCAAACAGATTGAAATTTGAGTAGTGTAAATAAATATATTTTAACAGAAAATTCGAACCTAACCAAAATTTAATAGTAAAATGAAAATTTTAAAATTATATCCTAAATAAATCTACTTTAACCAACAATCGAACCTAACTAAAATCAAACAGTAAAATAAAATTTTTATCCTAAATAAATCTACTTTAACCGAAAAATCAAACCTAATCAAAATCAAACAATAAAATGAAATTTTCAAAATTATATCCTAATATTTTGGGATTTGAGTAGAGTAAATAAATCTACTTTAATTGAAAAATCGAACCTAACCAAAATCAAACGGTAAAATGAAATTTTCAAAATTATATTCTAAATAAATCTATTTTAATTGAAAAATCGAATCTAACAAAAATCAAACATTAAAATGAAATTTTCAAAATTATATCCTAATAAATATTAGAATATAAATTGTCCTAAAATTTTAATTTTTTGTACTAATATTTAGAAATTTTAGGTACTTTATGTTAAAAGATTGTCAAAGTTAACTAAATCTCAAAAAAATTTCATTTTATACCCAACTAGAACTTTTTTTCGTGTTACGCGCGGATTTGTGGTTTGTAGATTTCGTGTATTTAGTTGTGTCGGTGCAGGTTGACTGTTTTTTTTCTTATAGGAAGGTATAGTTGTTGAGTTTTTGTGATTGTTTATATTGGAGGTGGTTTTTTGTTTTGTGTTATTTGGGTTAATGTAGTTATTGATTTTTTTTGGTAGTTCTATACTAAATTAGTATAATTAGATTAGGTTATAACGTACGTGGTTTTTTTGGAAGACACTTTGAATACTCTGAAGTAGTTGTTTTTTTGTATATTTCATAGAATTTTTATTTCAAATTAAACATTTCACACAAAAATGGAGTGACGATGTACTTTGGTTTCTAATAATTTTAGATGAATTTATAATTTAAAATAGTTGGATTGAATTAAATGTTGTGTTTTCTAGTTGAAAAGGTGTAGCAAAATTACCCGCGTAATTTTTGTTTTTTTACTGAAAGATATAGTTAATTGAGATATTAGGTTTGTTTAGATTGAATATGTTTTTTGTGGGGCTCATTTAGGGTAATGTTGATATTTAATCTTTTTAGTTTTATATTTAATTACTATAATAAGATTAGATTCTATATTTTTTTTGGAAAACAATGCAAATACTGTAAAATAGATGTTTTTTAAAATATTTCATAGACTATTAGTTTGGGGATTGAACATTTCAACACTAAAATGAAGTGAAGACGTAGTTTGTCTTAAAATAGTTTTTGAAGAATTAAGAATTGAATATTTTGATATAACATTTTTTAAAGGTTTAAACGGCGTAGCAAAATAAAATTGTGTGACATGTTTAAACAAGAAATCCCACAAAATGGGTAATAGTTGTTGTGTCTTCTAGTTCTCGTCTCGTCTGTAGCATCACTTTATCTTTTCCATCCTTGCGGTTGTGTAACCTGTAGAACGTACATAAAGAAAAGGAGTTCAATAGTTTCTATTGTTGTTTTGTCGCCTGAGTTTTGTTCGTTAACATATGATGATACATTGGTTTGTATTACCTGGTGCTCTCTTCTCTTTGATCTCTTCTCAGACAACCATCCCGCATTTTGAAGGTCTCTTTTAGTGTGTTTAATTTGAAGGTGATTATTTTTTGTAGGGTTGTGTACCTGTTTTTTTTTTTGGGAGATCGTTATAGATCTCTCTGTAGACAATATTTTTGGCCTTGTCTTTTGGTTCTTCTTCTCCTTGTAAGATACATAGACCTCGGGGTGTTGTAACTCTTGAAAGAGCAACATATAATTTTTCGTGGCTGAATACTGGGCGAGAAAGGTATATGAGCACTTGTTTCAAACTTTGTCCTTGACTTTTGTTTACAGTCATTGCGTAGCAAACTCTGATTAGGAATTGTCGTCGGTATAGTGTAAATGGATAGTTTGTTTTGACATGATTAAGAATTATCCTTAGAATAAGCAACTTCTCGTCGATGTGTGTACCTGTTAGGACTTGTGCCTCTAGCACCCTCTCCCCTAGTTGAGTTATGATTAGTCTTGTTCTGTTACATAAACCTGCTCTTTGGTTTATGTTTCGTAACAGCATAATAGGCACGTCTATCTTCAGTCGGAGCATGTGTTTTGGTAGGCCTGGGTACTAAAGAGAGTTTGAGTACTCTGGTGGATACAATGTCTCATAATCCTCGCCGGTTGTTTCCGCTTTTTCGTAACTGTTTGCGTTTGGATATTCTTTACGATCACCGGAGACTTGAGCAAGTATGTATTCGTTTATCTCGTCAACTGTTTCATTCCTTGG
The DNA here is from genome assembly GCA_900406275.1 of Anastatica hierochuntica. NCBI lineage: Eukaryota > Viridiplantae > Streptophyta > Magnoliopsida > Brassicales > Brassicaceae > Anastatica > Anastatica hierochuntica. The sequence continues at coordinate 2,827 of OVAN01014325.1, read as the reverse complement.
AGTTAGGATAGCTTGTTTGGTGAAGTTATCTCGTCAACTGTTTCATTCCTTGGAATTTTCTTGAATGTAATAAATGTCCATACTCATAGCATATTGATTTCAGAAACTAATCGACAAAATGTCTCTTTTTGTTTTTCTGAAAAGTTTCACTAGAATCTCTATATCATTATCTAGTTTTAGTTTATGATAAGTCCATAAAACTTGTATATAACATATCAACAAAGATAAGTTTTGCGCAATTTTTCCTATCATATGCTTTTGAATATGTGTCTATAGTTACTGATTTATCGAGTTCAAGAGTTTGACAATGCAAACTTGTAGTGTACTTTTGGTAATTTTGACTCACTTATGCCCAATGAAGTTATATGAATGTGCTTTATGTTTTTTTTTGATTTTTAAAAAGTATTTTACTGTAATGTTTAGTTCCTTTTGGAATAAATTTTGAATTGTATTTCTTTTCTTATTTTATTGATTAGCTATGTAGATTTCTAGCTGTAGTTTATATGTATCAATTTTTGTCGTTGATATTTCCTCCCTTTTCTAATACTAACGTTTGACGAAGGTAAATACGCACCCATGTTGACAAAAATATTTGTGAGAAATCTTGTAATAGGAACAATACAATGTTTTAACCTTTTCAGTGCTTTGATAAAAAGTATATATAAATGAAAATGAAATTTATAAAACTTCAACATGACGACCCTTACGAATGTGATACTACAAAAGACATAGTACTCATTGTTACTTTAAACTATTTTACTATTTGGACATTGACTTTGATACGTGTAAAAAGTTGCTAGGAACGTCATTTTTACTCCTATTTGATAGTACTTCTTCCCTGTATCGTTTGATTTTCTTAGTAGCCTTTGCATAAGTGAGCAAAGCCCACATGTAGAACTCAATCAAATGTCGCTTGCAATGGAGCGTTAATTAGGCCGATCCAACAGGGTTAGATATGTCAGAATGTAGCTATATTACTGTTTAAAACTGGTAAACAAAACTATATTAACAATGATAAGTTTTCAGTTTTTGTAGATGGTACACGCCATTAGCGGATTTTTTATGTCAAGGTAGTACCTCTTTCGGTATATAGGAAAGATTCCATACGAAACTCAATATTTTCAATTTATCAAGAGAGACGGTCTCTCATAGACTCCCTGCGTCAAAATACATCAGGAAAGGTGAGAGAAGAAAGGAACTTTATGAAAGATGCGATGTAAGCTCGAGTCACCCTGTTTTTCTTTTGTAGTGTGGTGGTTTCTATAAATAATGAGATGGTTAATATAAATTGGGCTCAAAAGTGTTAGTAAGTGAAATCTCCTCTTTGGTTCTTGTAGTGTTTGTTTCCTGCAATACAAAGAACAACATCAGAAAGACAATAAAGTTCTTAATGGCACTGTTGAAATACCCCAAGTAACTAAAGAACCGATGTCTATACATGAAATTTTTATAAAGAACTTATTTGAATTGTATTAATTTTCATCTATTGGATGATCAATTCTTGCAAGTTATTATCATAGCATAGAAATTGTTGATTCATAATACTATATAATAATGTAATTTATGCTAATAACTAATTTAATTACCTTGAATTTAAAAACGGGTAAGTGGCGATGTTTTTCTTCCCATATTGGCTTTGCTAAATCGCTCTTACTACTCATAACTTGAGCTTTGTATCTGTGCTAAACCTCCTCACAAGTATCTAAGAATTAGAAAGGAAAAAGCACATAAAGAAGCATAAGATGTAAGTAGAGACAAATCTGTAAGACAAAAACAAAACACGGTTATGCGCGATCTTAAAGATGGTCACCATATTTTTTTTAAGCTTTTAATTCTCTGCCTTATTATTGACTATCAAAAGCAACACACTTTAGGGGAGAGACTCACAAATTATACAATTATATGTTCCTTTCTAGGATATTAACAGAGCACACAATATGTACTAAGAATCTTTGTCACAATCTAAACAGACAGAAGAAGCTCACCTTAGGAGCTTTGACGGGGTCGACGTGATCCTAATATGTAAGAATACATAAGGCAAAACCAACCACGATCAGCATATAAGAAAAACCGAAGCTCACCGCAGGAACTTTGGCGGGGTCGACGCGATCCTCATTGTTAAGATATGTATACAAAAGGCAAACCCAACCGGTAACAATCGACACATGAGACACTGATATAGAAGATAACAAAATCAGAGGTGAAATGGTTTTGCTCTTGTAGTTATTGAACGTTGCTAAAGCTACTTTGACTCCAACTGTAACACCCGGACCTCCCGGTCCGGATGTTATCAAGTTGATAACCGAGCAAATCTTTCGGAATAACCACCAGCACCAAACTTAGACATCATTTCTAACCTGCGAAGCAGAGACACAGAGAAAGAAAAGAAAGGGAGGGGATGAGTGATTTAAATCACCCAAGAGAAGCTACCCTAAACTAACTTGCCTAAAACCTAGAATTAAACCAGAGTCTAAACCTAAACCGCACCAACAAGCAAGTACCTAGTGTACTGATCAAGCAACTAGTCACATACCAATCAACATTCATTTCAAACACAATCACAATCAGAATGCAATGCATATGCTCATGCTCTGCTCTTTTTTCCACTTTTCCATGCTCATGCCACAGATAGCAAACACCCGGATACCCACACTACCCCTATACTCAAACTTCACTCGCCTCAATACTCAGCCTCACACCCCATGCGTATGCAACTACCCACCCCATTCTACCCCAGAGAGCAAGTCACCAGTTTAGCATACAATCCAGAGCTCTCGCGTAATTCTAAAACAATGCCAGATTATTCCTAGTCTTCATCTGAACAGTT
>OVAN01014324.1:1204-12129 GCA_900406275.1 Anastatica hierochuntica | reverse complement strand
TATTTTTAGATTTTAATTTATTGTTTATGAAAATTGTGTCAAGATTGAACTCTATACCCTAAACTCTATCTATAACCTAAACTATTATGGGTTTAGAGTTTAAGTTTTCAATGATGAAACTTATTTGAAGAATATATTTTTATGTTATTATTATTTTAAATATTATTTTTAGATTTTAAGTTATTGTTTATGAAATTTGTGTCAAGATTAAACACTATACTCTAAACTCTATCTATACCCTAAACTATTTAGGTCTTTATATTTAAATGTTTAAAACATTATATTTTGTTATTATTAATGTAAATATATTTATTAAAAATACTTTTTATTTTTTAATTAAAATTTATGAATTTAATAATTTATAATTTTTGTTATTATTAATGCACATTTTTCTTTTTTGTTAACAAATTAATGCAATTTTTTTTTAAAATCTTCTTTTCTGGAGTTCTTTATGTTATTATTATATTTTGAACCAAAAAAATTTTAAATTAAGAAAATTAGCATAGTTAAAAAAGTAAAATTTTCATAAAAGACAAAGTACTAAATACTCAAAGTAGTATACATTTTTTTTTAATACAAACCAGTAGACGATTATTAAAAAAAAGCAGTGCAAATTTATAAAACAAAAGCATTAGACGATTTGGTTCAGTTTATTCAATGAGCATTTCCTTGAGCATTCACAGGTAAAGGAGTTTGTCATTTGGCCAAGCTACAATACTTCCTTGAGCATCAGAAATGATATGAAGTTCTGAATTAGTTCTCCAAAGTGGTGCATCTTCAATCAGAGGAACATTAACCTATATCTTGCTTGCATTGGGGCCTAAGCGAACAAAATGAACTACATCATCTGGATTAGTCGAGAAAACTCGACCTTCAGCAACCTTTTCCCCTGATCCTTTGCAATCTAAGAGGATGCACTTCTTTTTCTCATTCTTGGTGGTGTTAGAGCTATTACCTGCACTCAAACCAGAAAAATCCATACAACAAATCATTCAGCCACAGAAGAAAATTTACCAACAACAAGCAAGACGGAGAATGGTTAGAGTCTTACCACATGTGATCTACTTTTCCTAAGAATCGTATGGATAGGCCATGGAATGTTCTCACCGAGTGCATCACCAATTGTCGACTTCTTCGCATTTGGTTTCCATAGAGAACGACCTTCATTAACTACCCTATCTACTTTGACAATAGCAGCACTAGGACCCAAAGGAATGTTGTTTACCAGTTTTTTTTGGGTCAGTTGACTCGAGATGACCCTCAGCAACAAGTACATCCTCCGTTGACCAATCATAGGTTAGGATTCTATCGCCTTCTGCATCTGCAACCTACAAAGGCATGTTTAAAAAACACAAAACCAACACAAGATTAGTTATCAACATTCTTCCGCAGCATCATTACATATTTACTCACCATTGAATTAGCAGTCTTATTATTTGCGGATAGTCTTCATCCATAATTAGCTTATCAAGCTGCCATACAATTTTCAGTCCAATGGCTTGGCCAATTGTGGTAACAGATGTCGTAGGCCTCCATATAGCTTCTTCTTCATTTGTAACAAACTTAACTAAAATAGCACCAACATGCATACCAAGTGAAATTCGTCCAATTTTGTATGTTGGTTCATCTTAGCATAATTCTCCTTCTCCGATGACAACATCATCCACTAAACTCCAGTCTAAAATCTGACACCTAAGTCCGTTGCCAAGATCACTGACCTCAGAATGAGAGACAACGTCAAGATTCTAAAGAAAAGGAAAAGTTAAAGACTAATGATTCTAAATTCAACTTCCTAACTTATAATAACAAAATTGATGTTAACTTACAATTTTTGATGCAGTTAATCCACGAACTACGTCCTGCAAACCACGAACTGCATCCAGCTATTCAGCTTGTTTAGCTTCAAGTATCCTTACACGCGAGTCTCTGGCCTGCATGAATGCTAACTTCGTAGCAGTTATTCCTCTGCCCATTCCTCTGATCCTTCCTGGTTTGTCTTTTCTAAGGACCTGACTCACAACATCGTCGTTAACACCCATACTGACAGTGGATTCCATTTCACTATCAATCGTTTTGATTTGTTCCTGATTTCAAAGAATAATATAGCGATATCATAAGAAAATAAAGATTCTGACAGCAAGAACAGTAATATAGTCCAAGATTTTGAATGTTTACAATATTCTCTTCAAACTTAGGCCTCACAGGTCTCCCATCTGCATGTGTATGTCCAGCTATCCATACCTTACTCCTAGTCACTTTTGTGGGGTCTGAACTGTTTTTCTTCTACAATTGACAAAAGGATATTACATTATTACAAGTACCTGGAAAGTAGAATTACCAGAATCATACCATTTCATGAGCCAAGCGAACCATTCCCTTGCGACTAGTGGTGTGGGGAATCTGCTTTCTCCTCAATTCCCTGAATTTGTCACTTTGGACCTTCAAATAAAACCAAATAGTAAGATTAGAATTTTCAAAATGCAAACATCTTTTTATGAAATTGGTTCAACCTAAAACCACCTTAAAATCTTTGCCTTTCTTCATCTTCACCCAATTCATCCAAGCTGACGCAAATTGAACATTGCTTGGTTTTAAGCTAATAAGTTGTTCCATACTCCTTACAACTCGCACATAACTAACAAGCCTTGATTTTGAAGACCTCCATGTACACCCCATCTGCTTTAACACAACTTCTTTTTGCCACTGTTCTGTCAGTTTGAACCTCGCCTACAAAAGTTCAGAACTTAACACAATTGCAGAACTTATGTAAAGCGTTCTTTTACTATTTTCAGGTGAGATAAAATACCTCAATTTCCTCCCAGATTGTATCCTTTGTCTGTTCATCAAGGTGTCTCCAATCTCCAAGAAGGATTGGTACATGCTCTCTCACAAGAGGACCAAGAAATGAGGAAAGTGTTACTGATCCATCCCCTACATGTTCACCGAGAGAGATAAATTCTACATCAACCTTGTCTTCAATTTTTTAGCTACTTTACTCATCCTCGTGCGCCCTCTTCGTCTCTTTGTCTTGGTCTCTGGCTGCTCACCTTGGCCTGGTTCAGTTGGATGCTGCGTATCATCTGTGTTGTTCGCCATTTCTTCCTTTACTTCATCTTCTGGTGATGCATCTCCTTTTTCTAGTTCTTCTCCTTCATTTTCTGGTGATTCATTTTCGTTTTCTGGATCTTCTCTTTCTTTTTCTAGTGATTCCCCTTCGTTTTGTGGATCTTCTCTGTCTTTTTCTAGTGATTTTCCTTCCTTTTTAGGATCTTCTCTTTCTTTTTCTGTTGATTCTCCTTCCTTTTCTGCTGATTCTCCTTCCCTTTGTGCATATACTCCTTCTTCTGGTGTTTTTTTTCTTTCTCTGAAGTTTGTTCAAGGTGAAGTTCTTCCACTGCAGATTCCTGAGTACCAATCTGCATATCAGTTGCTGTTTCTTCTGCTGTTTTACCAGTCAGCCTCCTGCGTCTTCTCTGAGTGTTCAATGGCTCAACACTCGCATCTTCACCTAGTTGGCGCTTATTGCGACGTGTTGGTTGTTGAACTTTCTTCTTCATAATGTTTCACCTGAAACTATTGGAAAAACACAGAAACTATCATCATCTAAATTCTCATCCTTAATTATATAATCCTAACTATCTAATAATCCTATCTACCTAATAATCCTAACTACCTAATAAACATAATGACCTAGCCAATTATTCAACTACTAGGACCCCATCACAATCAGCCCTAACACAGAAACTATCATCATCAGAAGATTCATTCCCCAAATCATCATTGTCTTCGATGGATATTGGCGCAGCTACGAACTCTTCTTCGGTTTCTAACTCATGATACCCTCTTGGCGGTGCCCTCATAACAACACTCCAATTTGATGTGTCATTTTCTCTGGAGTAAAACACTTGTTTTGCTTGAGAAGGCATAATGTATGGATCTTGGAGAAATGCTGCTTGGTTAACGCTGAAGTTCACAAGCATAAAGCCACCTTCTTTCTTGAGACCATTCCCTTTGTTGGCCCACTTAAACTTGAATAATGGAACCTGGAACAAGTTCTTAACATACGATTTTAGTGTTTTCATGTACGTAAGTGTCCATCAAAAAAAACTTTGTCAGATATTTGCTTATAACAATGATTACAACAAAATAGAAAACCAAAATAACTATGCACCTTTCAAATGGATACATCAATCTAAAGTGTACCAGGCCGCCCAAACGTGTTTCTCTAGCTAGATGTATAGGGAGATGGAACATTATATCAAAAAGAGATGGAGGAAAAAACCTCTCCATTTGGCACATCGTCTCCAAAAGCTCAGACTCCAGTGTTATTAGCTTCTTTGGGTCAATTACACGTTGACATAGTCTACTGAAGAAGTTGCATAATCTACTAACTGCAGTCCTAGGTCCTTTTGGCAGCAACCTCTCAGTGCAACTGGTAACAAGTTCTGTAGAAGAACATGATGATCATGAGACTTCAGACCACCAATTAGAGGAGGATCAAGTGAGACACAGTTTGCAATGTTCGCACAGTAGCCATCTGATCCTCTGAATTAAGATAATCTCTTGTAGAATCTCTTCTTCTCTTCCTTGGTCAGCCAATAAGCAGCTGGAGGTAAATACGTTTTCTTACCACGTACCTGAGGATGTAAGTTACTTCGAATCCCTATATCCTCCAAATCTTGTCGTGCTTTCACACCATCTTTAGACTTAGCATTGTGCATTAAAAGGGAAAGAGTGGCATTAGAGACATTCTTTTCCATATGCATTACGTCGATGTTGTGACGCACGAGCATATCCTAACTCAACAAACAAAACAAGATATTGGTAAGAACAAAAATTGCATTTTAAAATTTCCTTTATACATTTTTATTTTTATAGAGTACTAACCTTTCAGTAAGGTAAATCAAATAGAATAGAACGTTTCTTCCACCTCCATTGCTCAGAGTCTTCTTCATATTCTTCATGGGTAAGCTCCTCAACATCACACAAACCTGATCTTTTACTTTTGCTTTTCTTCTCCAAAGGTTTCCAAAATTCATTCTTATAATCGTTAAGCAGCGTAAATATTTCAGCTCCTGTTTGAATTCTATTAGAAGTCCCTTCCTCGACAGTGTTGTCAAACCAAACTCTTCGGCGTCGGTAAGGATGACCAGGCCTGAGTCGTTTCCTATTTCCCAAATAGACGTACTTACGACTAAACTTCAACGACCTAGAAGGTGTATCTTTCCCACATACATTACATCCTTGTTTTCCTTTTACTTTACAACCAGACAAGGTCCCCAAACCTGGATAATCGCTGATAGTCCACAATAGTATAACCTTAAGTGTGAAATTCTCCTTGGATAATGAGTCATATATCTGGATACCTTCATTCCACAAATCATTCAGATCATCAATCAAAGGAGCAAGATAAACATCGTTGTTGTTACTTGGTGCAGTTGGTCCACGTATCATAAGGGTTACCATTATGTTCTCTGACTTCATACACATCGTGGGAGGCATATTATAGTTCACTAACAAAACTGGCCATGTGCTATACTTGGTATTCTGCATAGAAAACGGGTTCATCCCATCTGTAGATATACCAAGTCTTAGGTTTCTTGGTTCAGTTGCGAAAAGTGGCCACCTAGCATTGACCTGAGCCCATGTCAATGAGTCAATCGGGTGTCTCATTGTTCCATCTTCAGAAGCATTACTGAAATGCCATTGAAAGTTCTTAGACATTATCTCCGATCTAAACATCCTCTTGAATCTTTCTTTTCCAAGGTAAGTACCTGAGTATCTTTGCTGGAATACCATTCTTTGTCTCACCAGAATGCTTATCAACTTCCCATCTTGAAGCCCCACATCTTGGGCAGCTACTCATCTCCTCGTACTGTTTCCGATAAAGAATACAGTCATTATTACACGCATGGATGACATCATATCCAAAACCAAATATCTTCAAAAACTTCTTTATCTCATATGTGGATGTTAGAAGCACATTACCATTAGGAAGCATGTCATGAACCATACTTAAAAGCTGGCAAAGTAATTCTCTGAAATCGCACTCTTAACTTTGATGCGGTAGAGACCCATAATTGCTGCACCTTTGGTGTAGTTTGGGCATTCCGAGTATAGAGGAGTTTCTGCACCATCTAATCTCTTTTTAAACTCAAGTTCTTCTTCACTTCCAACAACTTCAGGCTGTTCTCCATCCTTATTCGAGGATTCTGAATTATCTTCATTTTCACAGAAGGCAGATCTAAATAACTCATATGTTCCTAAGTCAGCACGTTGATCGTCAACTGTTTTCTCAGTCCTCATGTCTCCATGGATACTCCAACAAGCATTTCTCTTGTACTTGTAATTCATTCCCTTAATTACCAAATGATCCAGTACTGTGTATATCTCTTGATGACACACATTACGACAATCAATACAAGGACAGAACATCTTGAGAGGATTACCCAATCTCTTTGCTGATGCATACACAAAAGCTCGTGCACCTTCCTCATACTCAGTGCTTGCCCTGTAATTTATAAAACGATTAACGTTTGATTAGCACAGAAAGTTGTAGAAAAGTTCAAGATACTACATTGTGTTCAAGATTTTGACAGAATGTTGTAGAAAAGTTCATACCTCGGAAGCCAAACCCATGACTTATCCATTACCACAATACCGCAGCAGCTCCCAGACCAAAGTGAAATCAGAGAGTATTGAAATTAGTCACAAAAATAGATAAACAAAATTAAAAAACAAAGAAACAAACAAAATCTTCAAACAAAGAAACAAATAAATAGTCCTCTTAGAAAGATTAAATTGTTTCCTCGAATTAACGAGTTAGAATCCTCTCGATCTTATGTTTTGTGTCTAAATCTGCTTGAGATTTAACAAAACTGCCCCGAAATATTAGGGACTCGAGTTGCCTAGTCCTTTACAGGAGATTACGACTTAATTCCTTTAACGATGTAATCCTTGAAGTTCTAATATGAGATCATGAAAACATTAAAAAAAATTGAATCTATCTAACAAAGAGAGAATAAGCTTACAAAACATACTCATGTCAGAAAACTTAAACGCAGGCACCAAAGAGAATCACAATGAGTGTAGCAAATGCAAGACTTGGCAAAGAATAATATGAATGTCACCTTATAACTTTGCCAAGAACAAGCTTAAAAAACATACGCATACAAAATGCACGATTTAATCTGTGACAGTTTGGAAGAATCAAAGAACACATAAGAAAGAAACCATCTCATTTAGCTATTGATTAAAGCTTAACTCAAACAAACCAAAAATTACGATAAGGTTAACAATACGAAGAGAGAAGTTCTATACCAAATCATAAAAGGAAACCAAAACCCCTAATTGAAACAATAAGTCACAAGTCGAAACAAAACCCTCAAAATTTCACAAACCCTAATCTAGAAAATATGATCCTAAACCCCCTATTATATTTCTAAACCCTAAATCTTTAATAGAATCGATAAGACAGAGCCAAATACAAACATTCAATCGAAGGTTTGCTTCGCGAACTGATAAATCTTGGTTTCAGATCATCGGCGGATTTTGAAGATCTTGTCGATTAGAAATAATAGAGCAGATCGAAATGGAGCACAAGAAGAGGAACCACGAACCCAATGAGAAATCTCTTCTTCTTTTCACTTAGATCGAATGCATGAGACGTTTTCTCAGTCTGAGAAAAGAGAGATGAGATGAGACTAAGAAAAGAAGATAAAAACAATCGTGAAAAGAGAGTGAGATAGATGAGAGGGAGAGTGAAAATTTCACTAAGTGTTAAGCGGGTTATTCTTTTTCTATTCCCGTTTCCAGTATCGACAACGATTCTAAATGCGTAATGCTATTATTCTATGTGTATCCATTTTTTTTAAGATGACCTATTCGTAGCGTTTACAAAAAACAAAACGCTATTAAATACTTAAACACAGCACAACATAAATAAACGCTATAATGCACTGCTATAAATACCTCAATCTCCTGTAGTGTTTATTGAGATCTAAGTAACTTGTATTTAGATTATTTTTCCTTTTTGAGATTGCGATGTATGTTGAATCTAGACCTAACAAGAACACTCAAGAACATACGACATGTTTACCCAGAGTTCGCAAAGCTACATCTCCGGGGGAAGAACTAAACTTCCATGGTTTCACTAGATCACTCAATGTTTCAAGAAGATTTATAAGACAAAGATGAACTCACACTTCCTTTGATTTTGCAGGTGGCTATTGGAGATGATTACGAGACTCCACCAGAGGAAGTTATTCCTTCTGATAATGATATCTAGAAAAGACAAAGGAGTTGTAAAGAGGATCCCGAAGAGATTAACAAGAATAACTGGGGTATACACTCAAGATGCAAAGGTTAAGGCTCTCTTCAAAAGCACTGAAAAATTTGTGTATGAGTCCCTGCAAGGAGTGGAGAAAGGGGGGGGGGGGGGTATAAAGTATTTCAGAAGGCACTTCGCGGTGCAAAAATACGTAAGTTTGTACAAAAAACCTGAATTCATCCAAAATTACTTGTTACTCAGGTACTAATGAGCAATTAGAATTTATTCGACATTTCATACACTATTGTTACATGACACGACATGAAAAACGAGTTTTTCCTAATAATTGGGAAGGAAAAAAATTGGGTTACGAGAGAGGTAATAAACATTACATAAAAAAACAATATTTCTCTAGTAAAACTTGATTTTTCAGTTTTTTTCAATTGACGTTGTTGACGATGTTATCATGCATTTAATCCAGCATATGCAAGTACTTATATCACTTATTTGGATCTGAATAGGCCCAACCATGATAAAAGATAGGACAACTATGGTGGACGTGTCATTTATCCATCTACTTGTAACGTTGCACCCTCAGCTCATGGAATCCAAGGACAAGGTGAATTTTGAAGTGAGTTCAAATGTTAAAAGATTTGTTAGTGGGAAAAGCGAGGGAAGATCTTTTAAGACAAAGTTTTTGAGAGATGTAGACTTGGTGTACGTCCCTATTAATTGCCGAGAAGAATACTAGTTAGGTTATGTCGAGATTTATGATGCATACATCTCCCACAATGTAGAGCATGCAAAAGTTGATGCAATCGTGGCCCCAGTTGTGCAGCCATTGTTGTTGGTATTGAAGCAGTACTTGCCAACAGATGTTGTCGATACCATTCCGATAATCTCGTACACCTGGGAGAGAATAGAAGGTTTTTATCAAAACGAACGAACAGGTGAACGAGGACCCTGTGCGGCAAAGTTTCTTGAAATGCATGCAGTTGGGTTAGAAGTGGAGGAAATGGGAACTATCGACGACAATATGGTGGATAGGTTCAGAATTAAGTACGCGATGGACTGCTAGGAAAATTTTTTTGGAGGTGACAAAGTTTCTTATTAGCGTGTGAAGTGATGTTTTAATTTGCGTGATTTGAAATTGTCAACTTCTTTAAAGCATATGATATGTTCAGTACTCTACGTTGGTAATATGGTGTACCGATGTTCTTTGTTGTTAGGAGTCTAATGCTACTGTTGGTGTACGAATATTACATGGTGTACGAAAGTGCTTGTACACCTTCTAGTTAGTAACTTAACGTAACCGCTGGTGACTTATAAATTTCCATATTCGACAATTCAAGTGAGCGTCATAAGTGTTAATTTGTATATAGTATAAGAAAGGTTTTTGCATTATTGATGTGTATATATTTTCATGCATAATTAGGTTCATTTTAGCTTAGATTCATCCACTTTAAGGTTTTATATATGTCATTTTAGTCTTAGAATGCATTATATTGAGTCTAGAGTCTAGTTTAGGCATATCTTGCATTTGCATGCATTTTCTATTCATCTTGTAGGTGCAACTTGGGATGGATCTATGGATACTCTAGGCATGGATTCAAGGTGGGATTGAAGCTAAGAAATCATGGAGAAGAGGGTCAAAAAGATATGGAAGAGATGGGGATCATCTAGGCATCGAAGAGGAGGAAGGAACATCAAGAACTGCCCAAGGTTGTCTCCCATCGACCCTTGGGTCGATGGCCAGCTACCCAAGATCGATGGCCAGCAACCTGGGAAGCAACTCATGCATTTTCCTANTCGACCCTGGGTAGGCTCCCATCGACCAGATGGGTCGATGACTGACAACATAGCCCGAAAATGCCCTTGTTTTAGGGCTTCATCCATTCTATCCTTAATATAAATAGACCCTTAGCCTCTAAGAACAGAGAGATCCTTTTTACAACTCTTTTATTTACTTTTTAACACTTTTGTTTATGCTCTAATTTGATTCTCTTGATCTTTTAGATCAAGAGTCTCTCTTTTATCTCAAATCTTATATCTATTAAATCATGCTTGTATTTCTCATCTTTTCTCTCTTTTCTTATATGATGTGTGAGTAGTCTATACTTGGATCTTTGGGATAGTGGATTTGAGATGATTTGTGATTAGGTAATGGTGTTTAGTGATATATAGGACTTAGATCTCTATGGTTTAGGTGTTCTTAAGGCTAGATCTAGGATAAAAACTAGATCTTGACATGTATACATTTCACGCCCGAGAGGTGTTCGATGAAATGTCTAGGAGAGCCTAAAGTATGCCAAACTTAGCTTAGCCAACGAGAGTTGATAGCTAGGGAGTTTGGTGACAAAGTGGAATGGTTCTTAATGATTGCTTGCTAAATGATCACAACAAAGCTAAAGCGTGAGTGAAATATATTAGCTTGCTNTTCAAGCTTTGATTCCATAGTCATGAGGTTGAGTTCTTGTTGATTTCTCTTGTTACACCATTACCTAGCCACTAAATCGGATCATTGACTAGGCTAGGATTACATCTAGGGTTGTGATTGATGATTAGGCTAGATCTTAGCATGATTTCTACTAGGCCTAGTTTAGTTCTTCAAAACCATTTCCTTGCTCATTGACACCTAGAAAGTGTTCGATGAAAT
>OVAN01014323.1:0-12130 GCA_900406275.1 Anastatica hierochuntica | reverse complement strand
TAAAATTTTTAACATTTTATATGTATATTTTATACATGTAACACTATTATTCTTTAAATAATAATAATAATATCCTAATATATTTTATATATATGACAAAATTTGTAGAGCATAATCCTAACAAATTTAGCAAGATTAACAATGTTTCGTTACTTTATGATTTTTTAATAACAAAAATATTCAACTTTCTTGTTTCAGTATATTATTTTTAAATATCTTATTATACAAAATTAATTATATCTAAAAGATTTCATAAAGAGAGCACTTGTTGTAATTTGATGTTAAAAAGATGAGCAAGTCTCCCAATCTATCCGCCCGAAGGTACCCAAAGACCAATTATAGCTAACAAAAAACATACAATCATACACTTTGAATAATGCCCAACATTTTTTGCTTCATGCTCGTAAGTTTCTTCGCTCTTCATCTTTATTCTATTTCCTCTTCTTTGTTCTTCAGTTTCTTCTTTGTCTTAATTATGTTTCGTTTCTCTTTTTATTTATTTGTTACTTTCGCTCAAAATTGCTATGCTTTTTTTGGGCGATCTTTTCCTTTTCTTTGGTATCTTCATTTGTTTTGTTATCTTTGGTTTCTTCCTTCTATAGGTTTTTGTTCTTTATTTTTCATGTTCTCCTAAAGGTGATCAACTCAACGTCTCGTCCAATCCACGTCCTCCTGACGTTAGCACCGGCCAAACACTCTTCTCACTCCTAACTTTCCTCACGGTGAGTTTTTGTGTTGCCTGTTCACGGCTTTGACGTAGTTTTTGGAGTCGTGGTCCCTCAAGACCAAACCTTCCGAGCAATAAGCCACACGTTGACTCAGCGTTTCAAGCGGGCGAGGGCTGTTCGAAAATGCATGCAACGCCGTGGGAGAGTAGCCTTCATGACTCTTGTCTAAAACGTAGAGAGCGTTTCCCAGCGGCAGTCAAGGTTGCGTAACGCTCTCACTCGGCTATAGAATAAATACTTTCCCAATCGGTGAATACAAAAACGTCTACAAAAAGAGAGTAAAACACAACCAAACAATTAGCAAGAGCATACTCTACCAATTGAACCCTAAGCCATAACTCCAACATGCAACCGCAAAACGGAAAAAAAATTAAAGACTTACATTTTTGTTGTCACGATATCTCTATGCATCATCACACAGTGAACATGACTCTCGTCAAGACCGAATTTCTCAAGAATCTTTTCACCGCCACAAAACACAAACGGTGAACCAAATGTGACCAACTGTAGTGAAATGTAAATTATAATCTTTACCTCAAACTTAGTTGGCTCGAAGAAAATTTGTTTTCCAAGAAGCTACAGAATCAGTACGTTATGAAATTTTGTCATTAAGAATCAGAATTTGAGAAAACAGAGGATTTGCTTTATAGAAGGTAAGAATGTGAAAACATCTTACTTGAATGACAAAGCACCTAGTGTATGTGTTTGGATCGTCGCACACAAACCACTCACAATGAGAAGATTGTAGGGACTGCAACTCCCATGCAGCTTCTAGCTTCTCCTCACCCGCATCTACCACCACAATCATTGTAGACGTTGCAGCCTGAGCTGCAACATGTATTTTATAAACCGGGCTTGATACCAACACAATGTATATTATTGATAATCCACATATTGTCCCATGACTCCCATCCGACTACCCGTCGCTGACAGAACCGTTGCACACTCATTCGGGATCCTCACCTGCAACACATTACACAGAGAAAAAATCGAATTAGAGAAGCCAATATTCCTTTAGACCACCATATTGATATACAAACTCTGCACTGCTAAAACATTGTCATAACTATGACTCACCTTTCCATAATAAACAGAGAAGTTATGATTTGTGGTGTAAAAGGTTCAAGAGTTTAACCAAATTATAAATACGAACGTTGCGACGATGAAAGCAAAAAAAATCAAAACTTTGATCTTGCATTTTGAGTCAAAACTGAGGAAAGTTAACTTACATGCTTGTGGCTTTTCTTTCATTCGTTCGTTTTTGTGAAGACTCTCTTTTATTATGGATCTAAAGTTGGAGGCTATACACCATCGACTTTACGAATGATCCGAGAAGATAGGGCGAGCGAGGTTGATCCTGATATTGTGTACATCGACACATGAATCATAACCGCAATTGGTTTTGCCTTCTCAATGGAGAAGAGATGATAACACCAAACAGAGAAAAATGTAAGCAAAATGAATCGACTTTTTATCAGTGGAAGAACTTTCAAGGATCTAGATTTACCATTCGCTGCTTCAATCTGAAGAACAATGACTATTCTGAAGCCTTTTCTGTGACTGATCTCGCTTCAGAAGGAAATACAACGCCATTGGTCTGTATAACTGCAGGGACATCGAGAAACGATGTCAATATATCTTTAGCTATTTTTGAATTTCAGCTTACGAACCTTGTATGGCTTTATGCGTCGAATCTCTTCGACTTTAACTATGTGCTACGTTTTGTCTGGGCATGGAATGGAATTAAAATTCAACTATGGAAGACAATAAAGGAGGAGGAACTGCTTAAAAAGATTGAAGAGGAAAGTAAATCACATTTAAGTTACGACGAAATTGCAAGATGAAGAGAGCGTTTTAGAGGGAAGTTCAATGGACGGTCAAACCCTATGTAATTATTTTTACGATTTTAAGGGAAAATCTTTTGTGTGTTGCGGCAAGTGAAGAAGTTAACGTGGCGAAAGAGAAAGCTCTCTCGCTGATGTGGCAAGCTTTCTAAAATAACATGTAGTTTTAAGCGAAAATAGGTTGATGTTGAATGCTGAGATGGCGAAAGAAAATGGCTCATTTAAAAAGATGATGTGACATAGTTCTAAGTGGAGAATGAACTTCTTTTAAATAGTTAGATAGATTGCGGATAGAGTTTGCAATATTTACAATTGACTATATCAATACGAACTTGTAAATGGAGATTAAAAGCCCACGGTTTCGGAACTTCCAAATAAAAAAAACATATGAGCTTAATATATTGATTTGATATATATAAAAAGTATATCAAATATTACTTATATAGAATACAATATATGCCACCTTTCACTTTTTTTCCTTTTCAAAAATGTCCGTTTAACAAAAAAAATTCATAAAATCACGCATAGCCAATTTTTCTTCTAAACATGCATGCATGAAGTTATTTGTAAAGGTAGTTTTAAGAAGGAAAAAAATGAAATATTGCGAGCGTTTTGGGATACATATCTAGTGATATCAAAATTACGTTGATAATAAAAAATCTGCACTTGGATTTTCTAGTCCATATATGCTAATCATATTTAATTGTATCCAATATGGAAAAATACAACTTTTTTTTTTTTGCTTTAGAAACAAAACAAAAAAACCATTTCAGCAATGCAATATTTTGACAAATAACCCCTTGTTTTTACTTGTTTAATTATTTTTCTGACTATAGAATTTGCATTGCTCCTACTTTTCCCCCCGTAACATATAATAAGCTAATGTTTTTGTCCTCTTTTCAATTTAAAATTTGTAATAATCAAACATGAAATAACATTAAACAGAAATAAATACGTATATACACAGAAGAAATCGTGTAACTTTTCCAAGATATGTTTCCATATACGGTTCAAAACAATAAACGTTGAGGATGGACATATATACAACTCTCGTTTATTATTACAAGACAGAGAAACTCAAGAAACAGTGCAACAGAAGCGTATGTACTAAAGAGAATCAATGGAGGGTGAAGCAAGTAACTGCCAACGTCCTCGACAGAAGCGGAAAAGGAGAATGTCTGAAGCCATCAGTTACGAGGTAAGTGTAGAGAATCTGTCAAGTGAAGCGAGAGAGACACTTATGATTGTGAATCAAAAACGTCGAAAAAGGCCATTGAACACAATCCATGGCACTTCTTCTACTGTCTTTGACAATAACTCTTCTCCTTACCGTTGGCTTCGTTCTGGTTGGCTCGCCGAGGAACGTCGCATGCCGTCAGGTCGACTCTACCGGGTAAAATATATTTTCTTTGGTTATATAGATTTTTTTTTTTTATTCGGAGCCCGTGGGCCCCTAATCCCCACAGCGGAGTCAAACCGGTAAGATACTCGTCTTTGGCGAACCAGTCTTTCCTAACGTAGCTCGAATCCAAGATCTACTCAAAAATTCTTAACATTGTGTCAATACTTCGTTAGTTAATATAGATTGTTATAAGTTAACTTTCTCATCAAATAAGTGATAGTAGTTATCATGTGATTTGGACTATGGATTGTTTTATACTAGATTCATATTTTTTTTCTTTTTTGTCACTAGTGGAATAAGCTTACAAGATTTAGCTTAGGAATTGGAATCTTAAGTTTATACTTATAAATTTAATAAACTTATCAACGATGATCAAACTCATTTTCGTGATATTTCAATGTGCAGTACTTCTACGATCCAAAGGGGCAGATGTATAATACAAGACAAGAAGTTGATAACATATGTGAAGATCTTGATAAGCGTCGCGTACTAATCATCCTCGACGATTAATCTTATCCGAAAAACTAGCCAATATATAGACTGCACAATGATGTATTTGGTATACATATCATATAAATCATTAGAGTCAAATGAATAAGGCTCAAATCCAAAAACATCTTGACAACTTTGTGATCAATTTGAGCATTTTTCCCTTTGTTGTTTTCCATATTTTACAAAAATTTGATTTCTAGAGACCAAACTAAGAGGGTACACAAAGAAATTACACTAAAATAAATTGAAGGTAACAAACAAATAAAAGAATGTCTAAAATTACATGTCCCCTTCTTCATGGACCTTACCACCAATATAACATATTACAGAATCAAATCAATTAGAAATTGACTTTAACAGATGTAACATCAAAGTAACCAAACTTTTGTCAAAGACCTTCTTGTGTTCTACCAACTATTATGATTTAAAAGAAATTAAGTATGGTTCTGTTGTTTTGCCTTTGTACAGTTGACCCCTACTGGTTCCTCAAGTGTTGAACTTTGTTAATGTTATTACCTTTCTTCGTTTTTACATGGACGAACCTGATTGAATCACCGTTGTCGCAGCCATCTGATGCTTCCCGTTATGTTTCGCTTGGTATTGTGACCAATACCTATGTGCTTCCAAGACTCTGTCTAATAGTGCTTGAGGCACGGGTTCTCCTCTTCGTTGCTGCGGTGAAATACTCGCTGTGTGAACCAAAGTTTTCCATTTGTCCTGTCAAAAATTCACAAAAGTTATTGGGAAGTTTGGAACCATTCAGCTACAAAATACTCTAGTGGCTAAGGTTCATGTTTGATCATTGACTAGTTTCTGCTATGAGTTTTTTACCTTTAAGTCCACGTAGGTTCGATGACTTGCATTCTCAAAAGAACGCAATTTCACGTCTCGCCATCTGTGAGATAAATATTACCAATCGTTAGTTGAACCGTAAAAATCAGGATTTTTGTATTAGCCATAACCAGTCTTTTATTACCTTCCTGTCCCAAGTTCTTCAACTGCTTGTACTAGAGCTTCTACCTCTGTAACACAGAACGGTCTCCTGGTTCTGCGCTGCGAAAGCTCTGTCCGCTTAGGTTTTTCGTTAACTGGAATAACCGTAAGTGCCTCAGGTTCCAAGGCCGATACTGGAACCAATGCTCTTGAATCTGATGAAGGTTGTTCATCAGCTGATATGTCACTCTGAAATAAGACTAATTCATGGTTCTTATCGACACTATTTCCTGAATTAATCAGGTGATCTTCATCTTGGAGAGGGAGGGGGATTCTAGAATCTAACGCGGGTGAACCAGCGGACCTGGTAAGATCGAATGATTTCCTTAGGAGTAGTCTCTAAAAAAGGCGAATTTGGAGCAAACAAAAGGTATAAGAGCAAGTTTTTTAGTACCTTTCTGAAAAGTTTGTTGAATCAGTTGGCATAGAAACAACGTGGTTTTCAGAGCAAAGAGGCATGGGCAGTTTTTCGGATTCAGGCTCCACGGCGAAGCCAATGTTGTCTATATTTTCTCGACACGAAAGACCAGTCTGTGATAGAGTGTTGTTGTCATCTCTAAGCTTCTTCCCTTGGAGTAATACCCCAATACGTATTCCACCACCGAGTAAAGCAGTAACAGCCTCCTTCACAGTCCTCTGTAACCAAAAGTATTAAGTATTACAACTTTAACTAAAACCTCTCAAGTCTAAAGAGAACGAGAAGAAAAGACATTTTCATCATGTACCTTTACAGAGCCTATTGTTGCTGTTTTTGGAACTTCAATAAGAAGCTCTGGAATCCTAAGGGATTTGATGCTGAACTTTACTGCAAACAATGAAAATAACATGAAAACCACATAACGTGTCTCGGTCAAGAAGTCTAATCAACCATCAAGTACCACGGGATTCCTTTGAATGAAGGCCTATCGCGGAAGAAAAAACACCATTTCCTGCATTTGACAAAGAAGCAAAAGAAAACCATGAAATCAAAACCACACTAGCCAGATAACGAATCATCGGGATATAAACTGATATGAACCTGATTCTCCCTTCTTAGGTGAATTGGAGACACTTCCACTACTGAGACCTTCATCGGAATTTACAACCAACCCTTTGTGAGACAATTTTATCTTCCTATGAACGGTCTCGTGCTTCCATGGGTTGTAACCATAACATAATTTTCTCTTACGGTACATCGCCTTTAAACAACCATCTAGACAGATATACGGAAGCAGAGTAAAAACAGAGCTGTAGCTAAACAGGATGCATCAAAGAGAAATGCAGAAGAATATGTAACTAACCTGTTCTAGTGCCGTCAAAACGCTTCGAGCTGGGGACTACTCTCCCATATTTTGTCATCACAGACTTCTTCTTCATTCTTCGATTTCCAACCCGTGCTATAGGCCTAAATGACTTATATTTGTCTCTAAGTTTAAAGTATTTACAATAGTTTTCGTCATCATCTCTACGAACTAACTTAGAATTATTCCTATATCCTTCAAAAGGGACATCGTCCACGCCTGGTGGCAATTTTAAATCGCCATCCAGGTGGACTGATTCCGGAAACTGCAAATGTAATTGACTTGGATCCTCTAAGTTGAAAGTATCAACGATTACACCGTCAGCCGCTTCTCCTTCTTCAAACCCGGTATCTACCGTAACAAGACCTGTCTCTTCGGTGATGCCCCCTGACTCAACAAGAAAATCACAATCCCCTTTCTTATTCTCACACCCTACGAGGGGGTTCAATTCAACACCCATCTTACACTCAGAACTCGACGTTTGCTTCAAAATGCGATCATTTTCGAGAGACGGAAACTGCATAAACGTCTGGCTAGTATTTTCACTAGTCGACTTTGTCGCTGGGGTTTCTTGCTTGATCTCTACACCGAAATGGTCTTGATTTTCTCCTTCAAATGCATAAGTAGAAGAGGAACTTTCGCTTTCTTCCAACAACTTCCCAGCTAGAGAAGCAAGCAAATCCATCGCGCAAATCGGACTATCATCATCAGCTCTCTTACTTGATACCTTCCTCTAGTAAAAAAACAACCACAACATATCAGAGTACGAATTACAAAAAAGAACGAATCTAAGTGACGCAGACGAATCGTTACCCTGTTTGAACGAGGAGCCTTGGGAATATTCGCGAAATCAAAGCCACAATTTAACTTCCTCTTCAACACCATCTCTCAATCTGCAAAGATTCGTCATGTATCTATTATACTCATATGATTATAAGCACAACGAGAACAATATAATTTGAACAAACTTTGAAACTAATGGTCTACAACAGATCCGAGGACAGAGACAAAATCAAGAACCTATAAAAGATCAGATCAACAATATATCTTCAGAAGAACAAGACTACACGACAAGGATCAATAACATTAACGTAGAAACAAGCAATAACTTGATCTTCCTGATCAGATCTCGATGATGATACTGTCCAACTTCTGACAATACTTATTCGAAAATTTGAATTTCCACAACAGATTCACAAAATTTTACCATTGTTAAAAGAAAAATCGAACATAAAAGCAAAAAAAAAAAAAACAGAACTGAGATCATTTGAATTATGACAAAACTCACCTAACCGGAAGCGATCACGATCTCGAGCAAGTTGATTACAGATCACGCGAACTTCAAAAAAAAAAATCTGAATTACTCTAAATATTCTCACGAATCTGAATTCAAATAATGAAAAGTTCTTACAATAAATCTACAGAAGATTTCGAAATTTTTGAAGGTTTATACAGAAAGAAGATTTGTGATCGTCATGCTCTCTCTCTCTCTCTTTTCTAGAATAGAAATGACGAAGAAGACATAAAACCCTTTGAAAAATATAAAATCACAAAATGAAAAAAAAAAGCTTAAACCCCCATTTATTCTTTTTCAGAAAATACAGAGTTTTAAAAAAATTATTTTGACCATACAACCGGAAGTAAGCAGTTTAAGGATATTGGTTTACCGGGAAAAGCCGGTCACTCTATGAACTAATTTAGTTTTTCTTAACGGCACGTGGAGTATCCTCACACTACACGAAAACTATTGTCGGAAAAGAAAAGAAAAGAGTTAATTTCGGGATTGGATAATATTCCATTTTGAGACGGAATATTATTATGAGGATACCGCGTGGATCCCCACTTTTTTAATCTTCGGTGCACGTTTAACTATCATTGGTCCACGTGTATCACCTTGCTGACGTGGAAATATTTTTTTCCTTTCAGTCCAACATAAATTAATCGTTATCAAAATGTAGGGTTGGACTATCGGAGCGACTCGTTATGGTCCGTTTGTTGACAAAAAAAATTAATGTATGATTGGTTGTTCGGGTATCCGAGAATGGATCGAATTCTGATCAGGTTCGTATCTTGAAGTCCAATCATATAATATCCATCAAGGTATTTTGTAGGATCCGAATCTGAATTAGTTTGAGTCGGATGTTCGGTTCGACTATTTTAGGTTTTTTATTTTTAAAAAAATTTCGGCTATTTTAGATCTTTTTAGAGTTTTCAAATTAATTTGGATGGTGATTTGAAATATTTGTGGTTAGGGGTGGGTATTCAGATCCTCGGATCGGTTCCGGTTCGGATCCTTCGGATCTCGGATCTCCAGATCCGTCTATTTAGGATCTGTTTCGGATCCAATGAATTTTCGGATCGGATCCTCCCGGATCCGGATCGGTTCTTGAAATTTTCAACGGATCCGAAACGGATCTGAAACCCGAAAAAATCATAAACAACTGAATAAACAAAAAAAAACCCGAAAAAACCGAACCGAATTATCCGAAAAATCCGAGATATCTGAAATAAAACCGAAAAAATTAATATATTAATATTAAAAATAAATATTTTTCTATAAAATTATAAAAAGTTCGTATATTTCGGGTACTCGATCGGATCCCGGTTCGGTTCCGGTTAGGGTACCCGAAAAATATTTCTATAGAAACTGTTCGAATATTTAAAAGTTTTGAGTTCGGTTCAGTTCTTTATTTTTCGGTTCGGATCCGGATCGGTTCTTCGATCCGGATATTTTGCCTACCCCTATTTGTGGTTATCATTTAGTATTTATTCAAATTTTGGGTTCGAGATAGATTCGTGTCAGATTCATATCATGTTCAAATATTACTGGAACTACTTAAAGCTAAAGATCCATTTGGGTATTCTCTTAATTCGGATTCGATTGAAGTATTTGGGTTGGGGTTCGGATTCGTGTCTGAATTAAATGCCTAGCCCTATCCGAGTTGTTTTTCGTGTCTAATCTCTGCTTATAAGAGCATCTCCAATGGTGTTACCACCATTGGAGTCCTTAAGAATAAATTAATCATTTTTTTTGTTTAGTTTTTTGTTTGAATAGTTAAGGATCCTAGTTAAAAATGCATGTCCAATGGTGTACTCCATTTGGAGTTCTTAGAAGAAAAACAAAAGTGTTCTTGAAAATGTCTATTACTAAACCTGAGATGATTTGTCTTTAAACAAAATGTTAAAAGTGTTCTTCTAAATGTCTAAAACAGAGGAAACAGAACAAAACAGAGAGAGTTCTTGAAATAATCCTCAGCCTTTGCCATCATCGTACACAACAATTGAATATTGTTGCAAAACCAAACAAGAACAAGAACTACAAAAGCAAGCATTGCTTGAAGATTTTTTACTCTTTAGACCAGCCAAGACCAGGTCTTTGAACCTTCTCTTCTGCTTCCTTATAGTCACGTGCATAGCGAATTGATTCCTCAAAGTCAGTTGAATCACTTGCTACAGGAAGGAAGCTTCCAATGTCATCTTTAGCACCAAACCTTCCAGCTCTAATCACATCTTCTACTGATATAGAAGCTTCCATGTTCACTTTTCCATGAGGTTGCTTCTCTTTACCATCTTGATTCATGTTAATCTGATTAGTAACACCATGACTTTGCTTCTCTTTGGTCTTGGATTCTCCAGGAGATATTACCTTTGGCTCTTTTACTTGATCCATGTGGCTAAATTTCGATTCTCCAAGCATCTTGAAACTGCCACAAGAAACAAATACACACAAAACATAAATGTATTTGTTAAACACAAAGTGAAGGATTGATACATCAAAACACACACAAACACACACGCCATTGAACACGTTCCCGTAACCTCCTCTGCCTATGATGTTGTGCCTTGAGAAATTGTTGGTAGCTTTCTTGATCTCTTCGAAACAAAACTTCACTAGAGTTGTGCTCTCGCTCATGGAGTCAAGCCAGGATCGTATACCTGCTTCTAAACTATCTCTTTGTTGCTTCATCTTCCTTCGTTTGAGATCTCTTTGTTTCTTTTGGTGATACCAAAACTAAGCGATAATTAAAACAGAGGCAAAGAGCAATACACATAATGAAACTAGTATCTTCACCATCTTCTTATCGGAGACAATGGAAGCAAAATCAAGCAGAACACAAACACGTAAAGGAACACGTAAGTGAATTGCACCCCAAATCAAGTGAAAACACGTAAAGATAAAGAACCCTAAAGCCCCAAATCGATTCAATACCAAATCGCAAACCCTAATTACCGAGATAAACTTCCTACAATCGAATATAAAGCAAAAATTAAGCAATCGAAAGTCTTTGATTTACCTGACGCACCAGAGTTACAAAATCGCCTTTGAATCATCTTCACTCGCCGATGCTTTTTTTTGTTTCGTTTCGCAAATGGGATTTTTTTTTTCACACTGAAAGTCATCTCTCTCTCCGGCCAATTATAAGCGGTCACGTCACTAAGGACTCGATCCTTAGAAACTGATATGATCCTAGGAACAAACTCTGACTTTGATGGCTGAAAACTTGATGAAGAGGATGAGTGATGGCCGATGGAATGTTGATTAATGATGAACAAGATGATCGATGGTGGCTGCTGGTTTTGGCGTGGGATATGGCTGAGAGAGAGATGATTTTCGACACAACCAGAGGATGGAATCTATGGCTGCTGGATAGAAGAGACTCTAGGATGATGAATATCACGTTAGAGACTCGAATTCAAAGGCTTAGAATCGATTTGAGAGAACAAACAAAGCTGCTGGAAATTTCTTTCTATTACGTTAATTCTCTGAGTTTTACAACAAGANTGAGAGAACAAACAAAGCTGCTGGAAATTTCTTTCTATTACGTTAATTCTCTGAGTTTTACAGCAAGGGGGGCACGAAATTTAAAGGAAAAGAAGGAGGCACATGAGCCTTAGGGTTTTCGAAACATACCCTTAAAAGAAACAACAAGTAGTTTTTAAAATAAGGAAAACAACATGAAGTCTAAATTAAAATAAAAACAGCACGTAGTGTGTTGCTTTGACACTTAACCAAATAACTCACTAAATAGCTTTATTAAAAGTAACTCATCCTACCTCGTTAAAACCTTAATGTTCAAAAAACCCGGGGAGGGATAAAACCGCATATTTAAGGAAAAAGAGTACAGCTATGAGCACTTGGCTATTCTGTAAAGTTACCTGGTTCTTCATACGAAATATGGGTGAATATGTTGTAGATAGCAATGGCTTGATGATCATCCATCTCCGTACTAATCNCGGACTTCCTTAGCTAGTTCCTTAGCTTTTGAACGTGTTATCCTTCCTTCGGGTTCAAGAATATCCTCCTCCGAGCTTGAGATATCCATGATCGCATCATCCTCTCCCTCTTGAAAGGGATTTGACCTCAAATCCGAATCTGCAACATAAGGAAGC
>OVAN01014322.1:189-12131 GCA_900406275.1 Anastatica hierochuntica | reverse complement strand
AGGTCCAGGCACTAAAATGCTCATGAACAGAAATTCCCTCTGCATGCACATATGAGGTGGGAGATTGTAAGGTGTCAAAATTATAGGCCACAAGGAGTAGTTTCTACCTAACATTCTAAATGGACTGAACCCATTTTTACACAAACCAAGATACACATTTCTGCACTCGTTAGCAAAATCAGGGTATACCAACTAAAATTGTTTTCATGCTTTCGCGTCGGACGGAGGTGTAATCTCTCCATTCCCAAATCTATGTTCTGCATGCCATCCCATCGCAGTCGCGGTCTATTCTGAAAGATATAGTCGCTTCATCATATCGGTGATTATCAAGTACCACATCCAATGAAATGGTATGCGAGTTCGTCCACTTGTAGGTTGATATCTCGGTTTCCTACAAAAGTGACACTCCTGCAACTTTTCATCATCTTTCCAAAATATCATGTAGTTTTCGATGCATACATCAATCATTTGGGATGGTAACCCAAGACTAGAAACCAATTTCTAAATTGCATAATAAGACTCAGCCGACTAACTGTCGGTGGTCACAGGAACAGATTTATTTTATCGAGATCATTGCATCATGTTGAATAAGTCACAAAATCTTTGAGTTTCACTGACGGTACTCGATTTCTCTGTCGTCTGCCGAGATTTGCTTCACTTGGTGCTTCAGGTTGTGATTGTTCTGAAGCAATATTCTGCAAGTTTGGAACCGCAGAACTCACTTCTTCAAACCCGGTCACCTGTGTCGGACCAGAGCTCGAGTCGTGTGGTGGACCAGAGCTCGTGTCCTTACTCTCAACAGCCTGACCCGAAGACAATTCCTCTGCTAAGTCACCAGACTCTGTTTGGTCAGCATTTACAATTCTCTGAGGCGAGTCCACATCATCTTCTGCTCCGACTCTAGACGCTGCTCTTTGTTCATTATGACATGGGAGTGACACAACAACATTCATGACTTCCGGCATCATCACCATCAGCTCATCATCTTCACCTCTGTCTTCTCTTGCGGGATACAGAAATACGTTTTCGTCAAACAGATCGTCTTGTAATACAATAAACTCGTTTGTTTCTATATCATACAACCTCCATCCTTTCTTTCCGAAAGGATATTCGACCAAAACACATCTTCTGCTTCTCTGAGAGAACTTATCCTTACGTCGTGAACTTTGATGAACATAACACATACATCCTATTGTTCTTATTTCAGAGTATGTTGGTGGCTGTCCATGAAGACACTCATATGGTGTCTTACCATCTAGCACATCACTTGGAGTACTATTAATCACATGGATAGCAACTAATATGCACTCTCCCCAAAACTTCACCGGGAGATTCCCTTGGAACATCAAGGATCGAGATACATCAAGTATGTGACGATGTTTTCTCTCTACTCTCCCATTTTGTTGTGGCGTGTATACACAGGAGGTCTGATGTAGAATCCCATTCTCTGCAAAGTACTTTCCCAAACCAATAAACTCCGCACCATTGTCACTTCTAACTACTTTCACTTCTTTCCCAAACTGTCTTCGGGTCATAGATACAAAGTTTGGTAAAATCTTCTTGACTTCACTTTTCTCAAGTAAGAGATACACCCATACCGCTCTCGAGAAATCATCGACAATGGTTAGAAAATAATATGCTCCGCAAGAGGATAAGACTCGATAGGGTCCCCAAATGTCACAGTGAACTAAATCAAACGGACTCAAAGCTTTATTAGAACTATATCGAAAGGACTCACGAGTTTGTTTCGACTTGAAGCAAACATTATAACCACCAAATTTCTCTTTTGTTTTAAAACCAGAAACAAATGATAACTTATTCAAAACACCAAACGATGGATGTCCCAATCTTCGATGCCACAAAGCAGGATCTTGTGAAATCTTTACTCTATGTCCTCTTTTGATTGGAATATCACGATAAAAATAAACTTCATCCCGTTCTTCACCTAGTCCAATCAGCGTTCTCGTAAAACGATTCTACAATACACACAGTGGGTCAGTAAACACGGAAAAACATCCTATTTGCTTAAGTAACTTCGCAATAGACAACAATGTGCAATTTAAATTCGACACAAACAACACATCGAGCAACACAATCTTGGCCGAGAGTTGCAAACAACCACTTTTCTCAGCCATGACCAAACTTCCATATGCAAAAGTCATAGGTCCTGGAGGAACATCACAAATATCAGCAAGCATTCGCACATCACTGGTCTTGTGATGCGAAGCTCCTGTGTCAAGAATGACTTCACCTGTCTGCTCCTTACCATTAAACTTGTTTAGTAGAGGAGCTAGATTTTGTTGCTCAAGAATAGCGGTCAATCACGCCCACTGTTCCGGAGTCCAATTCAGCAGAACAAGTGTTGAAGACGCAACATTCGTAGTGGCAATTCACATATGACGAGATCTCCCTCTTCCTCTCCCACGTGATGTTCCTCCACGAGCTCGACGAGCTCCTCCTTGACCACATTATGTGAACCACTCTGGAAATCCAATGATCTCCTAGCAGTCTCTCTTCTCAGGTCCACTCCTTTTACAGTGTGAGCAGAATGTCGATGATCTGCTCCTGGCTACTGCAGCAATCAATGACTCCATTGTTGGTGTATCACCAACAGTTGCTTCAGCCTTTGCCTTAAATCCAACAGTGGATTGCTTAGGCTCAGTTCATGTCGAAGCCAACCTGCTTTGTTCTCTTATGACCCTCTGATACATTTTGTTTAGGTCAGGCAACAGATCCGAACAATTTATGTTGGTACAGATGTTTCCAAACCGTGTATCGTCGAGCCCTAAGAGAAATTGATGTACTTTTTCCTCTTCATACTCCTTCGACAGAGCTTCAGCAGCTGCACAAATGCACTTCACCATCGGTTTATAGGTTTTGAGTTCCTCCCACTTTGAACTTAATCTACCGAAATACTCCATAGCAGAGGAACCCTCTTGCATACACGACGCAAGCTCCGACTTGATTTGATAGACTCTCACAGCATTTCCCACAGAAAAATGTTGCTTGAGGTTACTCCACATCTTTGAAGCATCTGGAGTAAACGGAACAGTTGAACGAATTGATGGATAAATACTCGTTCTTATCCATCCAATGAGCATGGAGTTCACTCTCTTCCATGCTTCTGCTTCTACAAGATTCTTCTCTTCACTTGGCTTAGGCAGACTCCCATCGATAAACCAAGTTTATCTCTTGGCACGCAGAGCGTTCTCGAACTCCGAAGACCACTCTGCATAGTTATCACCCGTAAGCAAAACCGGCGATATGAGAGAACCAGAGTTATCGGATGGGGACAAGTAATACAGAGAAGTCATGTGATTCAAATCACTCACTCTAGAGGACTCTGATTTTAATGTCATTACTTTGATCTAATCTCTCTTCTCAAACGCCTCTCTTTTGATTGTAACATGTTTATGGCTCTGGTACCATGTAAGATAACAGAGAAGATGGGAAAAGATCTTATACTTCATTAGCCTCACGAATCAATATATATACATTACAAGATAACATTGACTCTTGTTTCATGTTTATCTATCTAACTAACATCGTATATTCCCAACTATATGATATACACAGAATATATGAATCGAATCTTCTAAATACTTCTAGAACCTTCTCAACAACTAATACATCTACATTTAAAATTACATTAACGAAAATTTTTATTATTGCTGATTCGATCCTCAAACTGATACAAATCCTCTCTTTTGACGTTCAGTTCTCTCTTTTCGATTGAACAAAGCCTGTAGGATATGATGATGCTCTAATCACAATCCTTCCTTCTTTTTCTAGCATCAAGATTCTTTAGTAAGAATTGATTTTGGTTTAGTTGTGTTTGCGCTTAGCCA
Source organism: Anastatica hierochuntica (assembly GCA_900406275.1). Taxonomy (NCBI): domain Eukaryota; kingdom Viridiplantae; phylum Streptophyta; class Magnoliopsida; order Brassicales; family Brassicaceae; genus Anastatica; species Anastatica hierochuntica. Next base: position 8,283 of record OVAN01014322.1, on the reverse strand, counting down.
AATCAATATTAAAAAACTCACGATGCTCAGCCAAAACAAAAACCTATTTCTTAAAACCTAGATACTACTTTTGTTTCAAAAAACTAACCAAAACCCTTAGTTTCTTTACTTATAAATATCACCTGTTCTATATATCAACATCATTGCCTATATTTGTTGTTTAACGATATGTGCATCTATGTGAGTTTTTTGTTTGTTAATCTACAAATTTTATGTACGCATAGGTTAAATATGTAGTTTTTGTCAACGGCTATAAGAAAGAGAATGAGCTACTAAAGTTTGCATCATCCTTTTATTTTATTGTTACCCATTACACAAAGTATATTAGTCGTTAATCTAAATCTTCCAAGTTTCATCAGAAGGAGAATGTCAATCATGAAAGAAAAGTTGAAGAAGAAGTGAAGAAGCTATCATCCCATCAAAACCCTTAGTGGAGAATTCATGATCATGCTAGAATCAAGGCAAGAAATATCTAACGTCTAATACTTCTCTGTATATGTCAGTAATCATTAATTTTTTTTAAATCATCATTACAAAACATGAAGAAAACAATATGTTAAAACTTTAGCTCGATGAACTTAATGTGAAGTTGGGACGAGCATAATGGAGTGTTTCTCCAAGACATGATCATCTATTTCATGTTAATACAGGGAAACGTGTACATGCTTCTACAAAGTATCCGAAGCGAGAAAAGCTTTCTTGCATGAAGGGAACCCCCGTCCAAGTAGAGAGCAACTCGTAAGCCACCTGGATATTTCCACAAAGAAACTTGATTTTCCACAAAGAAACTTGATTTTTGACTTAAGCTTGAAGTTAAAGAAGTAACTTGAGGCGCAAATTTTCTTATTCCTAAAGAGATAATGGTTAGATTTTAATAATAAGATAATGACATAAGTTTAGGAATTATCTAAGTATATGTTAGGAAGTCTATTAGGTTTAGGAATAAGATTTTAGCTCTCTATATAAAGAGATGTCAAGTTGTGACATAACTTATGAGTTGAGGGAGATTCAGAGCTTTAGTTTTTAAGTAAAATTTTTAAAGCAATAAAGCATTGAGGTTTTGATTCAATTGATCTAAAAGTTCTATTTCAATATTTGGTATCAGAGCTTAATAATGGGAATAGATAAGAATTGATCAGAGAAGAATCAAAACTCATCTTCGTCAACCTTTGTTTACACAAAAGAGTTGACTCTCCTTTTTTCTTTTCACGTTGACCTTCGAATTTCTTCTTCACTTAAACACTCTTTGTTATTTCTTTTGTTTCTTTGTTTCTTTCTCTTAAAACGCCAGTTCTTCTTCTCTATTTTACGTTTTGCTTCATCGTTTTGTTTTAAACAATAGTATCCGAAATTTTAAAACCAAAACAGAGAAATAGGTGAGAGATCGAGAACTATGGGAGACAATACTTCAACAACTGTAGTTGCGGACAAGGCGAAAGAAAGTAGTCTTTCATCTACTCACTGTCCGATGCTAATGACCACGAATTACACGGTGTGGACTATGAGAATAAAAGTAGCTCTCCGAGTATACAAAGTCGGGGAGGCAATAGAACCTGGATAAATGGACGTTGATAAAACGACATAGCTCGAGCAGTTTTATTCCAATCAATACCCGAGTCCATGATCCTTCATGTTGGAAATTTCGAAACCTCCAAAGCCGTGTGGGAGGCAATCAAAACACGTCATGTCGGAGCCGAAAGAGTACGAGAAGCGAGAATTCAGACTCTCACGTCTGATTTTCAAAGGATGAAGATGAAGGAATTCGATACTATAGATGAATTTGCCGGAAAACTCTCCGACCTCTCTACTAAATCGGCGACATTAGGGGAGGTTATTGAGGAGTCAAAAATTATTAAGAAATTCCTCAGTAGCCTGTACGAAAAAATACATACATATCGTTGCGGCATTGGAGCAAGTACTTGATCTTAACACCACAACTTTCGAAGACATTGTAGGAAGATTGAAAGCTTACGAAGAGAGGATCTTTGATGATGAGCAACAAGAAGATCAAGGAAAGCTAATGTATGTGAATTATGATCAATCTCCTTACCAAGAGCACTACAAAGCCGAAAGAGGAAGAGGGCAAGGTGATAGGTTCTATGGTCGAGGAAGAGGTCGTGGAAGGTTTGGCAATCAACAGAACAATTCTTGGCAAGGAAAGGACAAGTCCAAGGTGATTTGTTATCGATGCAATGAGTTGGGACATTATGCCTCAAACTGTCAGGACATATTACTTAATCTTCAAGAAATACAAGAGGGAGACAATGAGGAAACATATGAGGCTGACGAGCTAATGATGCACGAAATCGTTTTCCTCAATGAAAGGAAGGTCGTTCCTAGAAAACTAGAGACTCACTTAGAAGAAGAGAACATATGGTACTTGGATAAAGGAGCAAGTAATCATATGACTGGAAATCGATCGTACTTCTCCAAGATTGATGAGAGAATCACAGAAAAAGTAAGATTTGGCGATTATTCACGCATTGACATTAAGAGAAAAGGTTCAATCATACTCGTGAACAAAGAAGGATACAAAAAGACATTAACTTATTTCTACTATATCCTAGATTTAAAGAGTAATATTATAAATCTGGGATAGGCCACAAAGTCAGGATGTGAGATGCGGATAAAAGAAAACTACCTGACTCTTCATAATCGAGCTGGTAAACTACTTGTGAAGGCAAGCAAAACAAGAAATATGCTACACATTGTTTTGTGGAGCGATCGAAGATGAAAGATAATTCAAGATGAGTCACCGTTTTTATAAAATAAGCAAGTAATGTACCTTGGCAACGCTTCTTATATGTAGACTTGTGTAGTGAGTCTGCAAGAAATAGAGGAAGAAACAAAAACATTAAAAATAGAAGAAACAAAAGAGAGGAGATAAAAGTTTGGATATTCTCAACTAAACTTGTACAATGAATGAGAGAGAGAGAGAGAGAGAGAGNAAGGAAAGAGAGAGAGAGAGAGAGAGAGAGAGAGAGAGAGAGAGAGAGGTGGTTCTTATTACTGCACTAACATGAATGAATGTAAGCAGGTAACTAATGTTCATCAGCAACATAGCTCTTTACTATCAATTTTTACCTATCAATGAAGCTAATATTTAAGATTTACCTTATCCTGAAGATTTTTTCTTGTCCCAACATTTTAGTACCAGAGTTTGTTGCTGAGAGGTCTTTTTGGCACCAGAATGAACTTCTGGACAAAAGCCAAAGGTCAACTGCTCAAATTACAAAAGGAGCTAGTAAAACATGTTATTATGTTCTTCTAAAAAAATGATATTATGTTTCAACAACTAGTGAACATGTATGTATGTATGTATAATTATGTATTAACATGTATATATATGCAAGACAATTATAAAACATTAATAGTCACTTGATCACACCTATGGCAACGCATGTTAGCCATTTTGTTTCCAATTCAGTTTTGTCGTGGAAGCAAATTTACCGTATAACTGAACAATAATAACCTGACAAACACAAAACTTTCCATTTAGCTTACCATTGAGAAAAGAATGGATTCCAAACAAATTTGGGAGTCGAAAGAGAATCCGGAACGTAAGTTTCTCCACAAACAAAAGAGTCAACACGATCCTCTACACAATAACAACAACGAAAACCATTGATAGAAAATCAATTGAGTAATAGCAACAAACAATAACTTAGTTTTCAATTATAAAAAAAAAAAGTAAAAGAAGGGAGAAGATTACCAATGGAGTCCAAGTAGCAAGAGGCATCAAACATTTAGAGAGACAAGGAAATACAGAACATGCAGCTTTTCACAATATCCACTAGAAACCAAAAAGTCGAAGAACCTAAAAAAGATCAACACTCTATGTATACAATGACGATGTACACATGTTATGGTGTTGACGACTTAACTAATTATAACACAAACCTTTTGCCTAAAAAAATTTAAAATTGAAAGAGGTAGAAATTTTGAGTTGTGAGAAAGAAAAGAGGCACAACCATTTATATAAGTAGATTAAGGATGGAGGGTTTAACCTTTAACCAAAAAAAAAAATTTAACCAGATAAACACAAAAGAAAAGATAAAGATTGCGAAGATTGCAAACGAATATTTACTGGGCGTAGATAGCTTTTGATTGGCCGAAATCTGAAATATTTTTTAAGAGATAAGTACATAATTTTGCGCAGGGTTAAAACGGTCCAAAACCGGTTCGAAGAAAAAATGAACGGTTACTACAGCCGCCACGCAAGAAAATAGAAAAACAAACGCCCCAGATTTCGCCACATCACACCATGATATTCAGTCCGATTTTTTCTATTTACCGAGGAAAATCCTGGCGACACCACGTCACCAACAGGCTCTGTAGGAGCGCCACGTCAGTTTTTAACTTTGTATTTAGTAATAGTATAGATGTCTGCTCTCTCTTTGGTTTTTCTTCGTGTTACATTTATCAATTTTTGTTTTGCGTCATAATCAAGAAGTTTTTGTGGTTTTATAGCTATGTCTCTTTCCCTTGTAGTTTGGTTATATTTACCTCTAATAAACGTCACTAGGCGTTAAAAAAAATACGAATTTAAATTTAGTAACTTATTATTTAATGGTATTAACTGGTAGCTAGGCTTGTCAATGTGGACTGCGATCCGCAGGTCAGGCTTTAGTAGTATCGTTATGGGACGAGTTTGGACACAATAAAAATTATCCATAAAAAATGCGGATCACGTGGTCCGGACCCTATAGCCCGCGGGTTTAACGGGATAGACAGTGGGTTATCCGCGGAATGAGAACACTAAATAGTGTATCTTGAGGATTTCTAGTTTTACTACGTACGTTTTAAGTTTTAACAATCTTCTCTTTTGATTTTAAAAGTTAGCTTTGATTTTAAAATAAATTAACTATATCACATTCTTCAAAAGAATCAACTTTAAAGCGAGCATTCACGAGCAATAAAAAAAAATAATACTTTCAATTAATCTTTCGAAAAAATCATGATCGATCAGGAAATGATATCTTATTTTATATATAGATACATATTTATGTACGTCATTAAAAATGATAGCATCAAAGTCATTAACAAGATAACTAATACTGACTTGTAAATCTACATTTGTAACTTTAATGAATTGATCTGGTGGTTAAGAAAAACGACACTGCATTAACGAGGAATTGTGTTAGAGAAGAGAAACCACGTTGATTTATTGTCAACTATAAGTTGGTTATCATTCATATTTTGATATATATATATATAACAATCTCAAAAACACAATCATAGACCGCGGATCGGTCTGCAAAACCGTTAAACCATGCAGGACAGGTTTGGACGTATAAGCAGAAACCGCAGTTCGTGGCTAGCCGGCCCACACGACCAGCAAAAAAAATAAATGTTCGCGATGGATTGAGCTACTTGGACGCGGACATGCTCGTCTGATATCTCTACTAGTAGCTTTCACATTTTTTTATTTTTAAAACATTAGTTTGATATATGATTTCCCCCTACAAATGAATCAAAATATGAGATAAAATAAATAACATGGGACATTGTTACCTATTTCGAAAGTAAAATAATACCAAAATATGTTATAATACATTCAATATTTGTATATTCTACAGAACACAACTAAAACTCAAATCCTATCAAATGTCACTAACTCAACGGAAACACATTTAAGGTGAACCTAGAAATTGTAGGACTGGGTGATTTTTGGAACATAACCATAAAACATGTTTTGGTCCCAAGCATGAAGATATATAAGTTTCAGCGTACAAAACCCTTAGCATAAAAAGAAAATTAACCCTGCATCAATATAAGCATTTAGTGAAAATATAAGGACTAACACAGAAACGTTTTCAATGCTACAACAGACGATTTCTTAATGCAAATTCCGTATATTACTCAACCTCTCTGTCAAAAACACCATACAAACTTTTTGAATAGAAAAGCAACAACAAGACTAAGATCCTCTTATCTTGTTGTATCTACCCTAAGTCTACTCAAGAACTGAATACAAGGTTCATGAGTGCTCACCTCTAAAGCTTCGTACGAAAGTAAAAAAAATCTTCTCTATCTTTCTCTCTTGAAAACGTTCAAAGAGAAAGCGAGACCCTCTAATTCTAATAAATAGTTATCGAAACAAAACCCTAGAATCTAGATAAATATGAAATAAAACTAAAATAATATTTCATATTTATCTTCTTCATAATATCTTCCAAGCGAATATTCTTCAACAACCTCCAGCAAATAAGATCCTCTAAATCTTCCTGATTCACCAAATCTTCCTCATCCTTATCCGGAATCCTGTTGTTGCTCCTACTCCTGTCACATGTCATTCGCCTCACTGTAACAGGTACTGCCACAAGTACTGTAACACGCACTGTAACACGTATTGTGACAAGTACTGTAACAAGTCTTGCATCTTCAATCTCCCCCTTTTTAGCTTTGTGTCTCTCAAGCACCTGCAACATATAAACCACACAGCTACCACATAACGCAGACATGTCAAAAAGTCAATGAGACTTAAACAGAAACCTCTCCCTAACATTTTCGTACACCTGCAACAACAAATGAGACAGAACACTAAAACAACTCCAGAACCATGTCTGTTCTCTTACTCCCCCATAAACCTACACTAGTGGATCAAATACAACATAAGAAAATCAATAACAACTTTCATATTCGACCACTCCCCCATCATCTAAGCTCCATCAGTCTTGGAGTCACTTCGACCCTTATTCTCCCCCCTGCTTGAGAGCACACAAAGTTAAAAACCAACGTCATTAGTAATACCCAGATGTTTGAGGGATCAAGTAGACTTACCTGTCGGACAGACGTTTGAGGGACCAAGTAGACTTACCTGTTGGACTTTGTAGGTATCATGTGGAAATTATGACAAGTAGAAGCACGTGTAGACATACCTTCATTGTTCTACTTGTTGCAGAGGTGGACTTGTCTTCCTCTTCGCCTTCCCTCTGCGACACACACACACACATATTTTCATTTTCCAAAGACACATATCAAAGATATCATTTCTTTTAAGTTCTTCTTGATACAGTGCATGATGTCTCAGCTTACTAGAATTAACCCAGACCATCCCTGATTCACTACAACACTTGATGACACATGTTTGTGACAAAACTCATAGACTACACTAACGCAACCACTAGCAATTAAATCACATAGTGGGAATATAACCTCTAATGACGTCACATGTGCCACATCTTTGAAGTATTTGAAAAAGCAAAATTTAATTACTATTCATTTTTGAATTTCACAGACTTTTTTCTCCTGAAGTACTACAAGGGCTGCCTCAGCATCGAGATCAAAGCATACACTCAGCTCTTTTAGACTTGTGACATCTGGTGATCATGCCTTTGAAGGATAGCTTTCACTTTGTCATGCCTTTATCATGCCCCTAGTCAGTTTTCAACCTTTATCTGTCATAGAAAGAAGCTGAGATTTTGGTCAATGTAAGCTTTATTTCAGCAATCACACCCTGTACTATCATTGGATTTTCCTCCAGTACAACTACTGTCACAGATATTGATATAGTAAAGCTTGTACTATCACTTGACTTCTCAAGTGCAAGAATTTTTCTTTTATAAGACTTTAAGTTCTTCTTCAGCTTTTTGCAACCTTTCTTTATGCGGAATTTCTACTTTTCAGAGCATGATGGCATGATTCGCAGCTTTTTCCATCTAGGATTATAGATTCCAAACAAAGTCAAAGCTTTATATATACCTGAAGCAGTACCTATCACAACTCTTCACACTCGACAAAAACATTATATCTCACATACACCAATTGATTTCTTCAGTTTAACAAAATAGTCAAAATCCAATGGTTTTGTGAACAAATCAGCTAACTGCAAATCTGTGACAACATGTTCAATCACTACGTGTTTCTCCTCCACCAGCTCTCTGATGAAATGGTGCCTTATGTCAATGTTTTTTGTTCTTGAGTGTTGCACCGGATTTTTGGATATGTCAATGGCACTTTTGTTGTCGCAGTAAACCAAAAACGATCCAGAGTCCATTCTGTAATCAGCTGACAGCTGTTTCATCCACATGAGTGTGGGAACCGAAATTCTCACTGTCAATGTTATGTGGTTCACGACTCTCTGTAGCCAAA
>OVAN01014321.1:0-12131 GCA_900406275.1 Anastatica hierochuntica | reverse complement strand
AAATGGGTCTTCGGTTATGGCAGCCACTAAATGGTTCGGTTCATAACATTAATGTTTTTTATGGTCCACCAAATTGTTCAATTCTTGTATTGAAACTTAAATATGTTTGTTCAATCAGACCTCGAGCTTCCAAAGAAACATGTCCTTATTTAGTCCTGGAATATATATATATTTTTGTCATCATAGCGTAGTGGCAAATAGTTCCTCTCACTAGAGGCAGGTTCAGGGTTCGAACCCTGGTTTCGTGAGATGGATGCAGAGGTGGTGNTGAGATGGATGCAGAGGTGGTGCAACCACTGGCCCACTTGCTCCTCTCTCCTGGAATATATATATATTTTCCTAAATTTTCTTATATTCTTTTTTCATGAATATCCAATCATATACTGTCAAAAGAAAAAACGGCTTAGAAATCCTCGAATCTGTTGCTTAAATATTTCATGTGCCCTACATAAAACTCAATTTCTTATCACAATTTTATTAACATCGACAAAATAAAAAGACAGAATTCAGAGTGAAGTTTGAGAAAAATACGGCAAATACCAGGGTCAGACCCGACCCGTTTTCCAGATCAGAAATCCGCTCCCACCTGACCCGTTTAGCTAAAAAGACCCATCCGATATCATCTCCCACCCATATCCAACAATGAAACTTCTTAATTTTTCCCTCAAATTCAAAATTCAAACCCTATCTCGTATTCGATCAAGAGAAACAGTTTCTCTCTTTCTCCACTCTTCCACTTTCTTCGATCCGTGAAACTAGGGATAACTGAAAGAGTTACCTTTAGAAATCGAGAGAAAATCTCTTGTTGATCTGCCATTCCATGTATTTGTGATGGTCGTGACAAAGAGGAGTAAGAAGACGACGGAGACTCAAGAGAATTCAGAGGAGAATAACGAAAACAAGAGAAAGGGAAAAGGAAAGGTGACAGAGGACTTACCAGTGAAGAAGAAGCGGAAGACTGCTGGTGATGGAGATGTGGTAGAAGAGGATAAGGTATCGTCATCGCCGAAGAAGAGACTGACAATTGTAGTGCCGGAGAGGGAGAAGAAGAAGGTTTCGCCAAAGAAGAAGAAGATGGTATCGCCGAAGAAGAATATGAGGAGGTGGAAAAGACGGTGGTTCATCTTCGGAGATGGTTCTGAACGAAATTTCGGCCGTATTGGTTTCTATGGCTTCGAAATCTTCTACAGTTGCTCCTGCGAGTAAAGATGATGGAGAAAAAGAAGGAGAGAATGAGGAGACCAATTCTGAGTCGGAATCAGAGGGAGAAGAAGAGATCTTGGAGAAAGATCCGTAAGATCGTCAAGCGGCTAAAGTTATCAGGCAGGGAGCTGAAGCAAAGGAAAAGGAGGCGGTTGTTGATGATGATGAAGATGAAGGTGTAGAGAGACAAGAAGAAGAAAGTGATAATGAAGAAACCGGATCTAAAGTGAAGGATAGATTCAGGATTGATTCAAGGAATACTCCAAATGACACTCTGCGTGCATCATCTTTGATTTCAAGGCGTCGATTTCCTATTGACTTTGACAATGTACATGTAATAATATATAATTAGTTTGTAGTGGATAACAGTGTAATAGTAGGAATACTATGAGTAATTGTTGAGGGAATACTAGGAATACTGCTTGTTTGTTGCAGGTTGTTGAGGGAACCTTCCCAATAAAACCAACTAAAATGCACTTCCCAACTACGGAATACAAGAAACAAATCAAGTTAGTGATGCTGTGTTTTATTATAGAAAACGCTTAGAGAGTTGAATCTGAGGATGAATAATACGGAGAAGAAATGGTTTGAGGAGCATCCACAATTGAAACACCTTTTCCACATGGAAAAGGACAAGAACCACAAGGTTCATGACATGTGGATAGTCTTGTTGCGAAAAGATGATATCAAGAGGCGGATAGAAGTGTGGTTCATAGTCAATAGTGTTCCCGTCCGATATGGGCTGAGGGAACACGCAGGACCTTTCCATGGGGGAGATACTCCTACGATTACATGTTGAAGGTGATCTCTCACACCATGGACCGTTTCAAAGGGAAGTATGAGAAGTGTTTGTGGCCTCTTCCCGGTTTTTGTCTTCCACTGAAGTAACTATTAGAGAAATTTGGGAAGGTTTGTATTGTTTACTATTTGAAGCAAAGTCTTATAAATGGTTGATTTTGTAGCTTCTAGCATTCGAGGCGATCTCGCAGTTGGCTTTGACATGTAGAGAGCCTGTCCTAGATGCTGATAGCCATTGTCCAAGGATGTGCAAGTCCATATTCAAATCAATTGAGATGAAAGACTTTCCTCTTGAAAAAATAAACTATGGTCTCAGTACAATAAAGGTAACTGAGGAATACTGGAATAATAAGGAATACTGGATATATGAGGAATATTGATATAGTAAGGAATACTGGTATAGTAAGGAATACTTGTATAGTAAGGAATATTGGTATAGTAAGGAATATTAGAAAAACTGGTAATACTACTTGACATTATTTTTTGAAACTTTCAGGAAATTCACAGCATCCTACCCATACTATGTGATGAAGAATAAAATTTATTGGACGAACTCACGGAAGCGGATGACGATGTTGACATGGTTGATATTGTTGTGGAAAGTTGGGAGTAGATTCTCGATAAAGGATCCAGTGTCTTCTTTCAGGACATGTACGAATAAAACATTGCTGCCCGAGAAGAACATGTACCTAAGCAGATAGAATATTTGTCGGCGATAGAAGGCTCTAGTTCTACCGAAATGGAAAAACTCCGCAAGAGCTTCAAAAAAATGGTCGGGGAGTTCAAGAAACTTGGGAAGATGGTAGATAAGTTCGAGAAAAGGTTGGGCACAATTGAAGAGTTTTTCAAGGCAGCGCGGAAGGGTAAAGGGAAGGAAAAGAAGTGAAGGGATTTTTTTTAACTTATGGTTTTTTTGTTTAAGAATTTGTCTAAGCGGTTTGGAGTTTGCTCGTTTTTTGTTGAACTTATTGTTTGTTTTTAAAGAACTTATGGTATGTTATGGTAGCTATTTTATGTTATGTTCATTTGGTTTGGTTTTAGTTCTTTTTTGCACATAACCAGAGAATTTGAAAACTGCTAAAGGTTTGAAAATACAAAGGAATATTGCTAATGTTCTGCATAAAAAAGTCTCTAACAAAAACATAACCACAACATAAAAAAATTTTAACAAAGATAAGAGTCTATTCTCTTCCACGAGACACCGACATCTTGTTGAGCTCGCGGGTGAGGTTCTTTATCTCATCAGCCATTTTGTCGACTTGCCTCCGTAGGTATTGGACTTCCTCCTCCACATCGATTACCCAAGGCTGCCTGAAATGGAGGCCATCATCCTGCGAATTTAACCAAACAACAAACTTTTAGAGCAACCTTGAATTTTCATAAACATTAACTTGTACAGAAAACTTAAATTTGATCTTGTATTTGGCACACGTGAAGTATCTGCATCCAGGGAGCCAATCGCGATCTCATAGGTACTTCAGCTCTGGTGAGACATCGTCGATGAGGCCTTCCCCACACAGGCATATTGTCGTAATCCCATACTCCGCGTCGACAACATATCTCACCATTTTTGCATATCGGATTACCTCCTTCATGGCTCTCTTAGGGGTGATTGTTTAGGACTTTTATTTATTGATTGTTATTGTTAAATATTTTAAAAAATATTGGCTTTAACTTTTAAGGCTGTGATTTTAAAAAAAAATAAAAGTCATGTAAACTTGACTTTAGAAAACAACAAGTCGTATAAGGGAAAAAGGAGAAGCTGAAATGTGAGAGAATTTAGGAACTTTGAGTATTTTTAGGAAATTTAAATTATGATTGATAAAATAATAATTGTAAAGACTTTAAAATAAATTAAAAGTCTTCACAGCCTAAAACAATCCCCCCCCCCCCCTTATCTTGTCTCTCCACCCACGGATCCATTTTAGAGAACGAGATAGATTGGGAGAGATAGAATATAGAGTGAGTAAGAGAATTGAGAGAGAATAGAGAGTGGAAAATGAGAGAACGAGAGAGAGAATACAGAGAAAAAAGGAGAATGATCATCTTTATAAAGAATAGAATTTTGTGCGGCTGAAATTTTTTTGGCGGCTAAAAAATTGCAAATTTCCGCCAAACTTTTTCTTAATAGTAATACATGATATAGTAGTATTCCAAATGTTGGTCATAGTTGTACCTTTCTGGATTTTAAGTATTATTCGTATTACTTAATATTTCTAATTCTTATTCTAGTTTTACTGATTATTTGTGTGGCCCTACAAATGAAACTAATTGTAAAATGTAAAAATATATATGGAATCTACTGTTTATAAAAATTATGTATTATAATTTGGTTCCCTCTAAGTTTATGTTCTTATAAGTATGAGTCATATTTTGCAGAAACATATAATGTCCATTACATCACTTGTCAAATGATGGTATATATGTTAGATTTGTATTTTGAAGCAACAAAATTAAATGTAAAACTAAAGAAAAAGGTTTTTAGAAGTAATAGTAATTAAAATAGAAATTGGCCACTTGTCGATCGTAGTTTTACATAATTTTACCAGTGTTACCAAGAAGGTACATGAACTACATATGAAATAACAGGGTTTTAGGCATTACAGCTCATACACATCTTACATAATAAAAGAAGGCAAGAAAGTCATTCTCCACTACAACCTCCAAATAACATCCAATAGAACCCCATACTTTTTCTTTTATGCCGTTTGTTTTGTGTTCTTTTACGTTGTTCTCCAACCGATAGAAACCTTTTAGCTTTTTTCCTTCCTCTGGTCTCGACAAGATCGTTAGGTTCGATCTGCCTTTCTTTGATGTAATCCGGCACAATCCATTTAGACCTATCCGAAACTACGTAAATCGACTTGTAATAAGCTAACGCCCACATCTCCGTCCAATAATACTTTGAGCAAAAATCATGTAGTTCTAATTGGATATTGCGCCTCATCAGCATCTTCACGATGCTTTTTGAAGTTTATATAAGCAGAAACTCCGTGCACACAAGGATACTTTTCAATATCGAACACCCGGTAACTGCAACTTCTTGATAACAAATTCACCAAATAAATCTTCCCATCATTACCCAAGATCTCGTACTCAAGGTCATAACAATTTACCTCCCTTACTATTAATTTCTCAGCAACAGTGTATATATCATGAAACACGTTCTCCATGAAAGGCACCAACTTCCTAAAGTTTGATCCAGATACAACATCCTTTTGATGTTCGTTAAACCAATCTGAAAATTTTGGATTATTATATCGAGCATTGGCATCAGGGAGTAATTCCTTGCTTCATTGAAAAAATTGTTCATAGATCCCGCGATATTGCTTGTGTCCAAATTGTATATGTCACTTTCAAAATAATACCTTGCCCATTTTTCTTTCACGGTTGTTTCTTCCAAATACTTGACCGTAGTCAGATATCTCTTCTTAAAAGACACGTAAACAAAATTGAACTCAACCACCGTGTAAAGCCTACTGAGATCCATGAATCTCCATGCCACCATGGCTTTGTTCACATTAGAAGTATGGCCTTTAAAATTTTGGGAAAAAATCCATAAACAATGTCCATGGTGAGCCTGTAGGAACACATTATCTATGGCAGCGATGAGGCTTGAATTTCTGTCAGTCATAAATACTAATTCTGAAGAGTCTGGTATAGTGCTTTTCAGCCTCTTGAAAAAACCAAGTCCAACTATAATTTTTCTCTCCATCTAGCACACCAAACGCTAAAGGATAATGGTGATGATTAGGATCCTGAGCTGTGGCGAAAACTAGCACTCCTCCATATTCTTTTTCCGACCCGTTGCATCCACAATTATCACTTTTCTCATGACTCGAAATGCTTCAATGCAAACTCTTAAAGCTATAAATAGGTACTTGAACTTCCCCTTCTCATCCAATTTCACATCTGATATTGTTCCCGGATTGACCACATCTAACATGTACAAATAGGAATACCACATCTTGTAGCTATCTGTCGGACTACCTCGCAAACCAGAAATAGCTTGATTCTTCCCTCTCAACGTTGTCGAGTATGATATGTCTACACCCAATTTCCTCTTAACAAGATCCTTGATAAATTTTGGTCTCGGAGTTTCCATTTGTCCTACATAGTCCTCTTTCAATAAAGATGAAACCAATTGTGTCGAGCCTCTCCTCTTGTCGTTGCTATTACTTTGACTTTCCCGAGAGCAAGTGTGCATCTTCGTGTACCTTCTAATTGAGAATATATTGGTGTTTGGAATCCTTGCAGCTCTTATACACCATCCACAATTTGGTTTAGAACATTTCACCATCCATCGTGTAAGATCCGACTTCTTTATTACATAACCAAAGGATGTAAGAAATGCTGCTCTATCCACCATCTCTGAAATGTAGTTCGTCCTTGGAAATTCTTGCCCCAAACTCAGATTCAAACCGTCTTCCCGTTCTTCTCTAACCTGACTAGGTTCTTCATAACGTGGTAGCTCAACATACTCATCACCCATATCCAATCTATCCATACCGGTCTCCATACTTGTCTCGGTCTCCACACAGGTTTCCAAAGTCATATCCACATTTTGTAACCACATTTTTATCCACACAATCATCATCATTTGCCTCCATCACCTTGTTTTCTTGTGTTACTTGGTTCATTTCTACGTAAAGGGTTATGGCGTTAGGTCCGATTTCATCATCATTCGAACGCAACTCGTCGTAGTTCATACCAACTGAACTTTTTCCCGCTCTTGACATTTGCTCTGAACTAGATATGACCTCCACATGCAAAAGACTTCTACAGTTGTCTTTATCAATGTTTGTTAAATAAGCAAACATATCATCATCATCGTGAATTGTTATCTTCTCCTCACATCCAAACACCGAAGGAATGTAACTCAGTTCCAATTTCACATTCCTTTCATCTAACCTAAGCTTCATATACATTCCAGCTTCAATCATTGACAAGCTTATCTCCTCCACTGATGTCTTCATAATTACACAAGACATGCGACCTTGGAATTTAAAATATATGCTCACAAGCATTCTCATTGTGTCATGCTCCAAAAAATGCATCAGAACTATTGAAATTATTCACAGTTATCCACAGTTTTACCAGTTTTACTAAATAACCACTATTACTAATAATACGATTATTCTGAGTTTTACAAGTTCTACTTAGTTCTCCTACTGCAACCACTTAAATATATATGTTTCGGGTCTGAATTTACTCATCTACTGCTTAGTAACTCAAATTAAACTTTTTAAATGCGATTCCCACATATTTAGACTACTAATCGACCCAATAACAATAAAAAAAAAAACAAAGTCCCTGATTCAATTTTTTAAAACCCTATACAGAGAAAAATGGAGAACAATGTCGAAACAACGAACCTGGTTTCGACCACCAGAAATGGAATAATGCCGCGACAGAGCAGTATCGACGGCGGAACAAACCCAATCTTCTCTCTCTCTCTCTCTCTCTCTCTCTCTCTCTCTCTCTCTCTCTCTCTCCATATTTTTGTTAGCTCACCACAAAACCAATAAGTCTAAATCTTAATCAGAGAGATTATATCTAAACTTGAGATTATGACTTAGTACTGTAGTCATTTACATTCCTCAAGCTACTCACATGATAATCACATGATCCATAAGAAATACTTTATAATATGAAATTAGAGATAACATAATAAACATAGAGATTGTATTAAACTAGAGGACACTATACCACAACATAGTAAGAGTATTTCCAACTCAGTTCTAAATTTTATTCCTAAACAGAGTTTAGGGAAAAAATTTCTATCTCCATTTCATTTTAAACTCCAAAATAGAATAAAATTAGACATTACTCCATATTTAGAGTAAAAAATGAAGTATATGAAGTTATCTTAGTTGCTTCATTTTGGAGTAATACATTAGAGCAAAACACACTTCATTTTAGAGTGATTCTATTTCAGAGAAAAATTGGAGTTTTACTGTGGAAATGTCATAAGGCCAAATCCAACATGTAATATTTGGTGTTGTGGTTGGAGATAAAAAAAAGTTTTGGTGTTAAAATTACACTAAAATAATGTTGTGGTTTGAGATGTTTTAAAAGAGTATCCTGAATTTTTCACTAATTATTTGAAAACTTAGAAGGAAAATTAACAAAATGGGTTTTCTTAACTTTCTGTTTGTGAATCTAAATCTTTTTGTTTTTAGGCTATGTAAATTACTATACTAACATTCCTAAGATTTTAACCAATATTATTTGGTGTTATATCTCAATTCTACACATTAAAACATTCTCATGAAACACATCTCTTTGTGAGAAATTGATCCTTAAAGTGCAAGAGTAAAATCAAAAGGTCGAAGGTGTAGAATTTCTGGAATATTAGAAGAAAAAAAGTAAGTGTCATCAACCATATATCTATAAGACAAAGTTTTTGTCATGAACATGTAAAAATAAATCATAACAATGACTTTCTCTTCTCTATAATCAACATCACTCTGTTCTACGCAAATTTGTAGGCGCAATTGTGTTATTTTTCTTCAGGAATCAATGTAAGAAATTGAATAGTTATAACTTCATGATTTTGTACGTAGAACACAAACTGCCTAATCTAGAATACATCAAGAATTACTTAATCTAAAATAGCGTCTAAATTACCTAATCTAGAATACACATTAAGTTACCTAATCTAGAATAGCGCCAAAATTACCTAATTTATAACCAATTGGTAGAAAAAACCTGTAACCTCCTAGGATTATCCTGCACTTGGAAGAAGAACTAGAAAAAAGATTAAGTTACATAATCTAGATTATGTCGTCTTTTTCTCAACTTCCGTCTTCTGTCAATAATTATGGAGCTTAATGAAACCAATATTTGCAGATCATAATGTTTTAGATCTAGGTAATGTGTGATTCATTGTCGTTGTAGAAAAATGTGTTCGGATGCTTACTATAGTACCGAATACAACTCTCCATGACTTGAAAATGATGGTTTTAGAAGACTACGCCGTTGAACATAGTCTAGACGACGTTGAATTTAGTTATTCTTCTCCAGGTTTCATTGGTAACTTAAAATCTCTTCCAATTATCGTCACAAATGATCGGCATGTTGAAAATTTGTTTAAAAATCAGAAAAAGAGATTACCGCAAGACTGCAAGTATTCTCAGAGAAATATGAGATTCTAAATCTGAACAAAGAAGATAGAGATTATATAATGATGATACATTATGATAATTGTCTCCCATTAAAGATTAAGCACAATGAATAAAACACAAGCGTTGAATAAATTGAGCGTTGCTTCAAATTTTAAAATATCTCCATTGATTTTTTCTATATCAAGTGGATTATTTGGTGGTGGAGAAATCAATAGTTTAATCTTCCAATTAAAGAAAAATGGAATACTCAAATGAATCGGTCTCAGCATCTAGTTAAAAACAAAATCCCTAAATTGAAAGTAAAAAGGGAAAATCAATACAGAGGATGAGGGGATAAAATTTCAAAAAAAAAAACATGATAGCGTCCAAGAGAATGTACAAAACAACGAGGAATGAGACCATAGAAGCTTAAATATAAAACTACATGAACTAGTATAATCAAGACCGTAGTATACATTGAAACTAGTATTTACTAATTTTCATGCCTACATAAATACTTTATTAGAAACTAGAAATTGTTACTAAAGGTAAGAAAACTTAGACATAAATAATCAAAATTGAAGAACTTCAAAGGGAGATGTCAAAACGAAACCATTTGTTTTACTTGAATAGGGGCACAACAATTTCTTTATTCTTAAACTAAACTAGATTTTAACTAGCATCGAGGAACATATATGTGAAATGAAAAAAATTACATAGATATTAATTAGGGAAAATGAGAAAAATTGGACACTCTCACATTAGATTTGTCCCCATAAGATTTTGAATCATATTTTTGTCACACTATGATTTTATTTTTATTAAATCCGATTTTGCCCCTAGAATTAAAAAATTATGATTTAATAAAAATGTTTTTCTATTTATTTTCTTTAAAAAAGAAAAATAAAAAAAATAAAAAAAACAAAAACGGGGACAAATCGTTGCGTTTTAGAGAAAAGCAACAACACACTATCTTCTTCTTCCTCTTTCGACAAAAACAAAAGAAAATCTCAAAATTCTTTCTTCCTCGTATTGCCGCAGACGAGACTATCACCTTGGAATTCTTGGAATCCCCGACTCCGAGGAAGCTGAAACGATCTTCTTCCGTTTTGGGTACTGTGCCGTTTGAAAATTCGATGATTGTGGCTGAGACGGAGGTTGAGCCGGAGAATTACACGGTGGATTTAGCTAGAACGACGTCGTTGCCGGCCGAGATGGAGGAGGAGTGGAGGAAAAGGAAAGAGATGCACTCGTTGTTCCTCTAAGCAAAAAAACATTCTTTTTACCTTATTCTCTCTCTGTTCTGAATCTTTGTGGCTTTATAATATAGTTTAACTTTTCAGGTGAAGACATCATCATCGATTGGTATGAGTAGAGGAATGAGATGGTGGGAAAAATCAATTAAACAAAACATGTTAGAGATTCAATCTACTAATCATCTTGTTGATACTTTATCAAATGCTGGAGATAGATTAGTTGTTCTTGATTTCTACTCTCCTGCTTGTGGTGGCTGCAAATCTCTCCACCCAAAGGTGTGTGCTTTACTCAAAGAGCTTTAGTTTCAACTAGATTTGGTTTGTGTGTTTTGATATGCTTTTTGTGTATTGTATATAACAGATCTGTCAATTTGCTGAATCAAACCCAAATGTTATGTTTCTCAAAGTGAATCAAGAAGAGCTTAGAACAATGTGTCATGGACTTAATGTTCATGTGCTTCCTTTCTTTAAGTTTTATAGAGGATCTGAGGGTAAACTCTGCAGTTTCAGCTGCACTATTGCCACAGTAAGAGACTATCCAATACTCATCAAAACATGTTTTTGCAATGTTACATATCATTGCAATGAAATTGAATCTCGTTTGTTGCTTGAACAATGCAGATCAATAAGTTCAAGAAAGCGTTGGATAAGCACGGTAGCGAAAGATGCAGCCTCGAGCAAGCAAAGGGTTTAGACGATAAGGAACTAGCCGCTTTAGAATCGGTACGTGAACTTAAAATGAATCCGAATTCTTCGTCAACACTTAACCAAGAGAGCATCCTTTGGTTATAAAACAGAGGAACAATCTCAAAAGATAATCTTTTATTAGGGTTCTTATTCATTTGTAGATATTAGTATCCATTGGTTCTTTTCATTATAATTTACTTATTGACCAAATTGATTTAAGATAAGTTGTAAAACAATATCAAGACCTTGCTTGTATAATCTCTGGATAAACTTGTGAATAAAGATATTTACTCTGTTTCAGTATAATAAGAGGAGGAGATAGTATGTTTTCTTTTTAGAATGAAATGCTAAATCTGAATCTTGATGAAGATCAAGGTTCCAGTGTTGTTTAGGTGTAATACTTTGAGAACATCAAAGAATCATATCATCAAATGATTATTGTCATCGCATGTTATTGATGTGTAAAATCTATAACAAATGGAGTATTACAAGAGTTCAAGGAGTGGCAAAGACTTTGTTCTTATGAAGCAAGTGTTGTTGCAGGACAACTATCAACAGCACAAGCCAAGATGTCTCTGTAGTCTCTTGATATTGTGAAGGAGTCATGGACTCTTCCGTCACTCCTCTTCTTGTATTCAAACAAAAGCTTAGAGTGATCAAATGCAGTAAGTTTAAGAAATCCGTAATCGTAATCTCTGAACAGACTCCACTACACCATCTCATAGCTGAACTCGGCATTAACGACATTATGGTCCATTTCATAGTCCTCACACACCATGATCTTCAATTGAAGAAAAAAAATCGATATTGTTGAAACAAAAAATCGTTATATCGTGTGTTTTAGGTTTATTAAAGATATTCTTAGATTTAGGTATATTAAAGATAGATTTAGGAAACAGAATTATTACAATATAAAAATTTCCTTTTTTCGTTATTTAGGTCTAATACGTTTTCTAGATAGAGTAGAACAATGTATAGTGGATAGAAAAACTAATCTGCATAACATGTCACATTTGGTAATAGCCAGAAAACGTATTCCAGCGTTTGGTAGATCAAAGAGTAATCAGTAGAATATATATTC
>OVAN01014320.1:0-12132 GCA_900406275.1 Anastatica hierochuntica | reverse complement strand
CTACAGAATCCGTGAACCACATAACATTGACAGTGAGAATTTTGGTTCCCATAACGATCAAACTGATTCCATGTGTTTGGTCCCCTTCCTCTCAGGTTGTAACCCCTTCCACGACCACGATTAAATTGATGATCACGACCACGACCACGAAAGGAATAATTTCTCCTTTCCAGATTTTTTACATCTTTTGCATTTACCTCGAGGGATGCTTTGGTTCCCGTGGGTCGGGTATTGTGGTTGTTTATGAGGAGCTCATTATTTTTCTTCGCTATCTTGAGAGCCACAATAAGTACTAAAAATCTTGTATATCCACGATTTCTGTATTGTTTTTGCAGAACATAATGATTTTTGTGGAACGTGATGTATCTCTTCTCAAGCATTTCTGCTTTCGTCACGGGATGACCGTAATATTGTAATTGTGCCTCTATTCTCAGTATAGCGGAATTATATGCTTCCACCTTTTGAAAATCTTGAAATCGTAGGTGTGCCCACTCATCGAGTGCATGAGGAAGAGTTATTTTTTCAGGTTATCAAACCTCTCTATTAGGGCTTTCCAGAGATCCAGTGGATCTTTTATCCTCGCATAATCATGTGTAAGATTTTCATCTAGATGTTTTCTCAAAAAAATTACAGCTTTAGCCTTTTCATGAGAAGCATATTTATTTCCTTCTTTTATTGTGTCGAGAATTTTCCCTTGGTCGAGATGAAGCTCCATATTGGTGATTCATGCTGTGTAATTTTCTCCAGTTACTTCGAGAGCTGGAAACACAAGTTTCTCGATTTTTTTCCATTTGAGATTGTTTTGCTATAAAATAAAATTTTTATTAGAATATCATTAATTTAAAAAGATTTGTTTACATTAATAATTAATGCAACAATAAAAAGATAGAGAGCACAAATAATTAAAGAAACATTCATCCTAAGTAAAATATCCAACTAATAAATCGTAAATACAAGAAAGGATAATTCCAAATACAAAAACTAATAAAATACGAAACATGATTAAATTGAAAATGCGAATGAAATTTTTTTTAAAAGTATTGAGAGAAGATGAAATTTTTGTGTGAAGTGAATAAGTGAAATATGAGTATATTTATAGATTGAGAAATACTATTCATTAGCCGTTAAAATAACCGTTTGAATTTAATTTTTTTTTAATTTTCTTTTAAATTTTGTTTTTTAGTTATGACCGTTAGAATAATTATATTAAGCGAAAATTAAACCGAAAATTCGGAAAACAATCCTTTTAATTTTTTTTATATACGAAAAATTTATATATGCATAATAATAATGATACGCATATAACAATAGCAATAATATAACAAGCAATCAAATATACACATTTGGAGGGGATAAGTAAATTGTATGACAATAATATTGATTAGGAAATAAATATTGCGAATAAAATTTAAGACGGCAAAACCGACCGGCAACGAACGATAAATCGTCGCTACAAAATATAAAGTGCATAAAATTAAGGCGGTAAAACCGACCAGTAACGAACGATAAATCGTCCCTACAAAGTATATATAAATGAAGGTATAGTTTTTTTTCCAACTATTATAGTAGTATATATTATTTCTATATTCAGTCGTATCATAGAGTGATCGTGCTGATAACATGTTATAATATTACTATAATCTTATCGTATACATAAATGGTGATAATGACTGAAAATTTATACCCGTAATTTTGGAGATACTGAAAAAATGGAACGGAAGAGAAGAGAGTATATGAGAGGAATTGTTTATTACTTATATTCTTGATGATTTACAAATGAAGTTTTTACATGCTATTTATAGCCAAAAATAGATGAGACATTTAGAATCCACACTTACCTATAATTGTATAATTTTTGATATTACTAATTTACCTAGTTTGAATTTATAACAATATGCAAAATATTTAAAACCAGTAAAAACCCCTAAAAGAAATAAAAGATTCGGAGGTGGCTATAAAAGTCAATAGTCAAAAACCCTTTCGGCGTGTGTCCCTTTCACAAATCACAGCCTAATATAAGACCAAACTATAAAACCTACGATCACCCTTTTGTCTGCTTCGTTTCCGACCCATCTTCCCTCCATCATCAATGGCGGCCACCACCAGCTTCTCCTCTTCCCTCTCTATAATCCCTAAACCAAACAACCCTTCTTCCTATAAACCCTCTCTTAAACCTTCCCGTCTTTCTCTCCTTCCTTCTTCTCTATCCTCTTCTCCTTCTCCTTCTCATTCCCTTGTCCATGGAGTCTCCCAGTATTTCTCGCCTCTCTCCGTATCTGAAGACCATTCTCGTGCCCCTTTTGTTTCCGAAAACGATGACGAAAAGCCTCGTGAAGAGTGTGGCGTTGTCGGAATCTACGGAGATCCAGAGGCTTCACGGCTCTGTTACTTAGCTCTCCACGCTCTTCAACATCGTGGCCAAGAAGGCGCAGGTATTGTAACAGTTAGCAATGAAAAGGTTCTTCAGACCATTACTGGTGTTGGCTTAGTCTCTGAGGTTTTCAACGAGTCCAAACTCGACCAATTACCAGGAGAATTCGCCATCGGCCATGTCCGATACTCCACCGCCGGAGCCTCCATGCTCAAGAACGTTCAGCCTTTCGTTGCTGGTTATCGATTCGGGTCAATCGGTGTTGCTCACAATGGTAATTTAGTGAATTACAAGCCATTGAGAGCTATGCTTGAAGAGAATGGATCGATTTTCAATACTAGCTCTGATACTGAGGTTGTGCTTCATTTGATTGCGATTTCGAAAGCTAAAACCTTTTTCTTGAGGATAATTGATGCTTGTGAGAAGCTTCAAGGTGCTTATTCAATGGTGTTTGTCACTGAGGATAAGCTTGTTGCTGTTCGTGACCCATTTGGTTTTAGGCCATTAGTGATGGGTAGGAGAAGCAATGGAGCTGTCGTTTTCGCTTCAGAGACTTGTGCTCTTGATTTGATTGAAGCAACTTATGAGAGAGAGGTTTATCCTGGTGAGGTTTTGGTTGTGGACAAAGATGGCGTGAAGTCGCATTGTTTGGTTCCTCATCCGGAGTCTAAACAATGCATTTTCGAACACATCTACTTCTCGCTACCTAACTCGATTGTGTTTGGTCGATCTGTCTACGAATCCAGACATGTATTCGGGGAGATTTTGGCTACTGAGTCCCCTGTTGAGTGTGATGTTGTGATCGCTGTTCCTGATTCGGGTGTTGTGGCTGCTCTTGGGTATGCTGCTAAATCGGGTGTGCCGTTTCAACAGGGACTGATTAGGTCTCATTATGTAGGGAGGACATTCATTGAGCCGTCGCAGAAGATTAGAGACTTTGGAGTAAAGCTTAAACTGTCTCCTGTTCGTGGGGTTTTGGAAGGGAAGAGAGTTGTTGTAGTTGATGATTCGATAGTGAGAGGCACGACCTCGTCTAAGATTGTTCGTTTATTGAGAGAAGCGGGTGCGAGAGAGGTTCATATGAGGATCGCGAGTCCTCCTATTGTTGCTTCCTGTTACTATGGAGTAGACACACCTAGCTCAGAGGAGTTGATATCCAACAGACTGAGCGCTGAGGAAATTAGCGATTTCATTGGGAGTGACTCTCTTGCGTTTCTATCGTTTGATACCTTGAAGAAACACTTAGGGGAAGACTCTAAGAGCTTCTGCTATGCTTGCTTCACGGGTGATTATCCGGTAAAGCCCACAGAAGTTAAGGTGAAACGAGGTGGAGGAGATTTCATTGATGATGGCCTCGTTGGAAGCTTCGACAATATTGAAGCAGGTTGGGTTCGGTAGAGTGACACCTGCAAAGATCTATATTCACATTCCAAACTCTATGCTTGCATTTTATCCATTTGATCTTTTCGTATGGAGCAAGGGTGTTCTTTTTGTTTTGAATTTTCGGAAGATTAATTTCGTCTTGTTTTTTGAATCTAGCGTTCGTTGTTTACAATGTCATTTTTCGGAATCTTCATTGTTCATTCTAGGAATCGAATCGTTAACTGTTAAAGCCATCAAGAACAATGTCTTTGCTATTGCTGGACACGTTTTCGAGTTTTGATGCTGCTGCGGTTGTTCTTTGTTTCTTTTTTCACCGAAACCTTTTTTTATTAAGCAATCGGTATAAGAACCTCCGCTAAAGAGAAATAAACTCACGGTCTTATAAGGTACGTACAACCGATAAAAGAGAAAAACAATAACAACAGGAACTAAAAAATACATCCAACATGAAAGATAAGGGTAAAATATCGGACGCTCTATGATTTTGCCAACCAATAAGTACACTGATGCCACGAATGTCTCTATGGTTTTGAAACTCTATGATTATGCCGAAAGTGCTGAAATACTAGGTCGCTGAAAAAGATGGTCACAAACAGGACGTGAGGGAACTCTCGCGCCTCAACAACCTTTATTATCAATATCTTTGTTAGGCAAATTCCAGCATGAACTGATATCCAAGATGAGGGAAAAAGTCTCCGAAATATGAGAGGATTGGAAAGAAAACATCATCCTATTTTTTTATCTTGAAAGTACCAAAAATTTGAACATTTATACGGAGCATTTGTATGTATTAGAGCATCTTCAACCATATTCTATTTTTTTACCCCAAACATCATTTTAGGTAAAATCTACTCTAGTCGAGCTCCATTTTTAACTAAAAAATGAATAATTAGCTACATTATTTTAATCTACTTATAGAGTTATCATATTCACTTATGGAGTAATTATATCCATTACCCATTATGGAGTTGAATTTTTTTTATAAGATGGTCTTTTAAGTTTTAGATGTTTTTATTTTATACTTGAATAATATTTAAAATGCTATAACAACACAAAAAGAATTATGATATTCCATAAAATATTATTTTAATAACTTACTTAAAATATACACAAGATAATACGATAATAAATACCATAATTTATAATTGATAATAGAAAATAAATATAACATACAATCTAGTCATTTAATTGTTTGATAAATTGTTTTCGGATCCACCAAAATCGTTAAAATATAGTCTAAGTATAGTATCTAGAGAATGAGTTTATTGATCTTCGTGCTCCATTTAGAGGAATCATGTGTAAAAAACTCATTTTTCACTATGACATGTTAAATTATCATTGTTGGAAAAATACTCTAATGCTCATTATACACAAAATATGTTCTCTTATATAACTTTTATGTTTTATTAAATTTTATTTATATAATAAATTTTTATCTTCAATAAGATAAATTTTATGGAAATTTGGTAAAACGTAAAATAGTTGGGTCAATTAGTAATTTTATAAATAAAGAACATTACTAACAGTTAGTAACTAAATAGAAATTAAATCTATTTGAAATATTTTTTAGAGTAAAGAATTGAATAATATATTAAAATAAAACTCAACTCTATTTTGAAGTATAAAATAGAATGAAACATTAGAAATTCTCTTAGTATTGTAACACAAATTGTTAAAATACAGATTTGCGAAGAAATTATATTTTTTATTTAATCAAAACAAAGAAAAAATGCAAAAAGGTAAAAAGTAAAATAAAAAAGTGAGAAAAAAATAGAAGATAAGATAGACTCTATATGAAAAATTATAAAATAACTTCGTGATAACAAAAGAAATGCAAGATCAATCTCTTCTTCAAAACAATTGTTGTTTAGTTTCAAATTTCTTATTCGATTTTTATTTTCTTTTATTTAAAATAACTCAATGTTAATTTTATTTTCATTGAAATATAGTTTTACAAAAAATTTAATTTTTAAAAATTAGCCTATTAGTTTTAGTTCATTATTTGTTGTTTCAAAAAATATAATTTTTTATTAAAAAATAACTCTTTAAAAAATTTAAATTTAAATTTTTATTTTATATAAGATATGATATGTTTGTTTCTTAATATTTTAATTTAGTTTAATAAAATTTTAATTTAGTTTTATATAATATTTTGCCACTAACCCTAACTTGTAATCCAAGTAATTCAACAAATCCATAAATAAACGATCAATACTCAAAAAAACGTGTCTAATAACCAATAATCTAAAAATTGAAACCAATCGAGTCTGAAAATCGATAAATGATATCTCAAAAATAATAAAATCTCGAAAACAACATCAGTCTCGTCCAGCTCATACAACTACTCGTTAGTCACATCTGGAAGAAGAAGGGACAACGAAGGGGTGAGCACCTTGGGAGTTACTCAGTGAGGTGGGGAATGCTAGGGGAACCATAAGTCCACAGACTCAACTTAAGCACTTCAACCATGCAATTTAGTCCTAGAATATTCTGCAAACATGACACCTAAAGTATCCAAGCAAGGCAAAAAATGATCCTAGACAGCTTCAGTGACTAGTGACGCCCTCCATTAAGGCTTCCATCAGCATGAGATAAGTGCCCATACACATCGCCGTCGTGGACGCTTTATCGATCTTAGAGCTTCATACAACAGATCGACTTGTTGTCCACACCCTCCCTCACGCGACTCCGGTAACACGGGAATCCTCCGTCTGTGTCCCGCCCACGTTTAAGGTCAGACCCTGGCAATAGAGAAATCCTCCATTTGTACCCTATCCAAGTCTGCCTACCGACAAATACTACTATATATATACGCACATCACTAGCAAACATGCACATCAATCATTTGTGATAGCATCTATTACCTAAGTCCGTTTAAACAGTAAAAAAACAACTAGACTCCAAACAGACTCAAACAACCAAAAAACCCAAATAACACATGTTTCGGTGTTAAATTACGTGAGAAAGAGTGAATACGGAAAACCTGAGGAGTATATGAGTCTAACCCTCACCTATGCCACAAGTATGAACTCTCATCTTGACTGGCTGATAATTCACCTCTGGAAAGAAAAACATGGACCAGGAAACCCGAGTTAGACCTCACCCGAGAACCTGCCAGAAACGGAAACATGCCTGAAAAGAAAAATTTCGTAAAGTGGAAGCTGCCAAATATGAAAACATGTCATATTTGGAAACTGCCCAAAAAAACTCGGGACAAGGGGCAAAACATAACGGAAAATGTGAAAAGCTGATGAAATGAACATAAACTAGCAAAATTGGGCCGAACCCGTTAAAAAAATCGAACCAAGCCAACTAAACCGACTGAGGCTAACAACCTAACTGATCCTAACCGGTCGAACCAACTAACTAATCTAACCGATGACTAGAAAGGAAGGAAAGGAAACGAAACGAAAGGAAAAGAGCGTCGGAGCTCGCCGGGACCTTCCGAAAAATTGCCCAAACAGAATCTGAAAAGTTCACCAGAAAAATCCCAGAAACTCGCCAGAAAAGAACTTCGCCGGAGGCGGTGGCTAAAACCCGGTGGAGGCTGGCCAAGAAGCTGACCTCATGTGCAAATTATTGCTTTGACTTGGTGAAGAAAAAGTGAAGGGGAAAGAAACTTTATTTATCAGGAAGGAAGAGAAGGGTAAAACTCATATAATTCCGATGTGAGACAATTATTTAAAAAAAAGAATATGGCCTGTTTAATTAAAATGAGATAATGGACTTTAAATCTAACTATTTAAAAGGGGTTCATTTTGAGCCTTCAGCTATGCCACATCAGCTGCAGGAGAAAGCCCACCCACTTGCCACGTCATCTCCGCGGGACCCACCTAAAACATCATCTTGGCATGTTTTAACACAAGATGCACATCATCTTCCTTTATAAAATGCAGCCCAAAATGCAAATAACAACCTCAAGGCTTTATTCACGGGCCTAGAAAAGCATAAATCGCAAAATCAAAGAGGGCCAACTTTGTCAGCCCTTTCTTCTACTACCTCTTACGCCAAAGAAAATATTCGCCCCCAAATCCTTCAGCTGCAACCTAAATCAGCCTCCGGCGGCTGTTCATCCTCTCACGTTAGCCGTTACTTCGCGTTTAATCCCCACTCTGTGTACCTCATTAACTCACCTGATCATCGCGCATTCACACCCACGCCTTCCCGTCTCCTCCAACGTAACCGGCCATCCAACACCCTTTAAAATCAATGTCACACCTCAGCTTCTCTCCACAACGCGAGACACTCCCCTTTCCAAAGCAAACACATTCGAGCAACCACCAAAGCAACGACGATGGACTACGCCGACGCTACCCTAGCCGCCCTCGAACCAACCGACGTTGCCTTATGAAACGAAAACGTCGCCGTTAGGATCGCCCACAAGTGGGAGTCACATAACTTCAAGAAGGGACTGACCTTGATGGGACACGAGCTTCTCCTTCTGGATTGCGAGGTAAGACACTGCTCTTTGGGTTTAATTCTAATTCGTTTCTCTTCAGCATCATCTTTACGAATCTCTCTTTAATAAAAGTTTCATTTTTCTTCCCACCTGGAAAAAGAGAAGTCTTTCTGAATAGGCTAGCTTCACCCATCTTAAGTTTGGGGTCAACGTTTTTGAAAAATTGTATCTTTCTTTTTCTTAAGCATTTCTTCAAATTTCTTCACCTTCTCTGTTGTAATATCTATACTATCATTTTCAGTAGCTTTTACAGTTGTTTGGATGTGGTAATAAAAATTCATGGTAAATGATCTAATACTGGATTTGATTGTTGTTTGAATGTTTAAATATAGCATTTTAATAGAAAGCAATATACATTTCAAACAATCGGCTTGGAGAAAACTTAAAATATTATCACTAATTTGAAATATATATTGACATCTACCGTATGTAAGTATTGTTTATGTATATATGATGTTTTACTGAGTGTGGGTGTGTATCCATGTGTGTGCATAAAGCGTCACTTCTCACTGGTGTGATGTATCCTTTAAAAAGGCTTATGCTTTTGTTAGATTCAAAACCTTAAGGTTCTTACCATTCTCTTCAGATTTGGTTTTGGGGATATAACTTCAATGGGTCTTGCCAAAATTAGTATCGATTTCAATGGGTTTATATTTGGTTTCCTAGAGATTTGGTTTTGGTTTTGGTTCTGGGTTTATATCGTCTTAGTTTTGTTTGCTATTTCCCTATTTCAAAGTTAAAGCAATGACTGGAACATTACATCCCCTCCTGATAAATGGAGCCAATTTGCATGTCAGTGTGAAAATGACGCCTGAACTGAATATCTCTGAAGGATACCTCGCGATTAGTTCGCAGACTTTTACATTAGTCTCAATTGTTGATCCTGCGTCTACATTATACAAGCAAGCAAGAGTTTTATTTTGATGATTTTTGGTGTCGTTACGTTTCATGGTATGATTTCTTAACCTTTAATTCTTTTTCCTGTTTTGTTTTTCTGGAACAAATATATGAGCTTGTGGAAACCCCTCTTCTTGAAAATTGTCTATCTAATGTAACATCTCTGTAGTTTTCTATGGACAAGTAATTTCATTCTCTAAATTCTTCCTTATAGGTAGAGCCTCGTTTCTCATACTTCTATATTTAACTGATCATGACGTGGGAACACATACCAGGTGGGGTCGTGCAAATGGATTCACTCCAATTATAAGGATTGCCTGAGTCAAAGAGTTGCTGCTTGGTTTTCTTCAATTTGTGTTTTTGAACTTGTGCAATGATTAACACATTCAGAACAATTTTCTCTGATGCCTTTATTATCATAGTTTAGCTCTCTGATGTGTGTCTCTTTCTATGTTCTTTTGAGTGTTTTTTTGTGGTATGGAAAAATATACAGCACCTCTAGGAGTTTGGTGATAGAATTGAGTATGTGAACAGTGACGTAATGAAAATGCAACATTTGTCAAGTAAGTTGTCGGTTGAGAAAGATAAGAGTTTGTGTTCATGTATTTGTTTTGCAATCAACATTCAGAAAGAATATTAGGCGAAGGACGAAGTAGGAAACTTACGATGCGAGCACAGGTTCCATATCAATTGTGTGAAATAATGGTTGTTGAGGAAAAACACGTCCCATCTGTAAAACCATACCCCATGTTAAGTCTTATATATGTCCCTCCTTTGATGATGATTCTTGATTTTTTAAAGACATTATATGTACGCATGTTGTAGCTGCAGAATTTAGCATGATATCTGTTAAATTGAACAAATTTGATTTTTACCTTTGTTATTCAAAGGTTTCTCTGAAGAATTACAAAATTATTAAATATCCAAACATAAAAGTTACATAATGAATTTTAATAACAAACTTTAGTGAAAGATATTCATGCCCAACAAAATTTCTATTAGAAAGATAGTTTTGATAGTTAGGGTTAATAATTTTCGTGATTGTATTCATAAGCAATTACTTACTATGATATGCCGTTGACAACAGTTGAATTATGAAACATAATTTACGGTGTTGACCAAGACAATTGTCCTTAAATACAAGTTGTAGCTAGAAGAGAAAAAGATACAATACAAAATATATATAACAAATTTGTATAAAATCCAACAAAAGTTATTTCTTTTCAACACTAACTTCCTTTTAAAAAAAATCTGAGAATTAATTTTTTACATAATAATTTAACATATCCCTCTAATAAAACATTTAAATTGTTTTAAATTCCACTTTTAAAAATTGTTATTAAAATCAATTACAAATACAACTTCATTGAACAATAAATAAATAGAAAAAACTTGGACATAATAAAGTAAGCAAAATCTAAGTAAAATAACGATGTGCAACATTAATAAAAGAAAACTATAGTACAGAAACTACAAATCCGATAATACTTATACGATAAATTTTAGATTTAAACTATAAAGGAATAAGAAATGTGAGTTTTTTAAAATGATCAACTACATTTTTCTACTATGTTATTCATTATGTAGCTTCAAATGAGTCCCCACTAACATAATTATTTTCTATATACTTTTGTATACATTGTAGCATTTTATTCAAATATAATATTACTATCTTTATATTATTACTTGAAGAGTACATTTAGAAATTAACCTTAAGTTTCAAAAAAAATTTTACATGGAATGTCATTAGAAAAATAAATATAAAGAAAGGAATTTTTTTTCACTAAGGGCAAAATATGTTTTAGAAAATGCTAAAAGATCTTTAAATTCAAAAACCAACTAAATTTTGTTACCAAAATCTTATTAGATTCTCTTAATATTTTTTCAAAAAACCGATCAAAATAAATATTTAAGTTTGTAGAAATAAATAAATGAACACAGTCGAAGACATTCAACTTCGCCGGGGAGTTAAGCTTTGAAGTTCATCTGTCTCCGTCAACTGTTTCGTTGTTAAATCAGTTCCTCAAACATTGCAGTATTTAGAGCACATGTGTTTTTATATTGTTCACAATATTAGCTAGGTGTGGTCAAATTATTCGGACTCGAAACTCGAGCTGAATTAGACAGAATCAAACCCTCTAATAACAAAAAAAAACCCGAACGATTTCTACTCTAAGAGATTTCAGATACCCAAACCGGACGAGTACTTAAAACACTCAAAAATTTTATTTTTAAAGATAGTTGTGTAGAAAATATGAATTCTCTTATGAAAATATATTTTTCCAGCTTCAGTAACTTGGTTTTTTGAGCTATTTTATTTTAAGGTAGTTACAAATTTGCATTAACCATCAGTATTTGAGATATATATGGTCGTATGTGTCGTACCAACTTGGTGGTTTAGTCGTACATAACTCAGGCGTACGACAAGAAGGCAATACCTGGTTACGTCAAAAAAGTTGACCCACATGTCACCACTGGGACGATGGCGGTTCACTACAATAATTTTTTTATACTCCTATGATAAGTGATGATAATCTCAATACTTGCTCTATTATATAGTTATTATATCATTAATGAATGGTTTTATACGTCATATGGAGATAATATATGGATTATATATTTTAGTGTTTTTTTTCTTTTATTCAAGATTTTGTCTTCTTTATGCATATGTTTTTTTTTTTGTTGGTGTTACAAGTGAATGTTTTTAAATGTTAATAAATGTATGTTCTATATCTTAAACAATTGAATATTAAGAGTAATCATTGTTAAATACGAATGGTTCAATGTTTCTAATGGTAACAAGTTCAATTTTTTAAGTTCGTGCCCAAAAAGTGATTTTTTAAAAAAATCTAATACTCATATTGCATAAAAGTGGTTGAAGAACTATATTTTAGGTCACTGATTTCTTTGGTATTTTTGGTAACCAATAATTTTAGTTTGAAGCTTTTGCTTTGATTTGAGTATTTTATGTTTTTTTGGTAATCTTATGGGATCTCAAAATTCTAATTCTCTTTTCAACAAC
>OVAN01014319.1:0-12133 GCA_900406275.1 Anastatica hierochuntica | reverse complement strand
TCATAACTTTAGTATGAACTTGAACATTATAATTAAACCAATAGACACATATGTCATATAAGAATATAAATATTCTTACAATTTGTTAAATTTGTAGATGTTTTTTTTTTCAAATTTATGTAGAGTTGTCTAAACTACAAAGAGTTTTATGTATTTGAAAAATCATTAAAAGAACTATATTATGAAAACTTTAAGAATCCAATGTATCTTATATATTAAGTGAAGAGACGAAGAGAGTAAATGAGAAAATCCTATGTGTCAATCAAAGAGAATTTGGAGGAAAAATTAGACAATAGGACAATTCTTTCGTAAAATAAAAATTCAATTTTAAAATTATAGAGATACTATCAATAAGTTTATTTCCAAATTAAAATCGATTTATAGACAATCTAAAATTTTCCAAACTACTTTCCAATATTATTATCATAAATATATAATAGTGAAACGAAATTTATTGGTTATGAAAAAAATTCCTTATTGAAAGGAACTACGTCAAAATATTAATAATATAAAATATTTCGGATAAATATTTGATAAAAATTTAAAATTTAAAAAGTATTTTGTAAGCAATAAAAAAAAATTGTTATCTTTTAAGTACATTATACATAAAAAATTAAATAACTTTAAAGTGTTGTATTGTTTTGTCTTACATCGGTTGTAAGAGTTTTGAAGAGTAGTAAACTTATAATATAAAACAGACACACATGGTTCTCTAGAAAACATCTTTTGTCGTATTTCTGATATGTTTGGTTTTAACAAATCAAACCAAATAGTATTTATTTATTATGGTTCAAAACGGTTTGAAGCGAGTTAAAAATTTGTAGCTTTTGTATTGTTTAGTTTTGATCTTTTAGGGTTAATTGAAGCCGGACAATTTAATGTTTCGGTTTTCAATTAAATTTTGCAAATAAATAAAAATGATAAAAAATTAAATATTTCAGTTTGGAATATCTTGAAAAAAAAATTTAAAATTTAGTACACAATAAATTTTGTTATTTTTTAATTAGATCCAATTTCATAAATCCAATCTGCATAAAACATTAAACATTTTTAAAATAGTGTGATTTTTTTGTCCTATAGCGACTCTAAGAATTTTGAAAAACATTAAACTTACAATTTTAAATTGAACTCACATGGTCTCTTAGAAAAATATTTTTTCATATTTCGAATATGTTTGGTTTTAAAAAATCAAACCGAATAGTATTTTTTTGTTCAAAATTTGTTTGGACTGATTAAAGCAAAAGAGTTTTTGTATTGTTTAGTTTTGATTTTTTTGTATAGTTTACATTAAAACCACACCATCGAACCAAATCATTTAGTGTTTTGGTTCTAAAATGGTTTTAATTTAATTTTTTAGATTTGATCCGAACTTGAAATAATTACCCAAACTGAAAAATGACTGGTTCTTATACATGTCCTACTTGACCTATCCGAAAATTCTGGACTCAACAAAAACCTAAACTGACATGATCCAAAAACCTGAATGTCGAATTTTACTTTTAAATAACACATGATAGTACAAGAGACATTAATATTGTTTTTAATATATGTTTTTTATTTAAAACTTTTCAAGTTTGTGCTACATGTAGTTTACCATATTATTAAGAAAAAGACTCTATAGATATTTTCTTTTTCAAAAAATTGTATAATTCCGCGCTAGGCGCGGGACACAAGCTAGTATATCTAGTATTTTGAATGTTATGCTTCATGAGTTAAATTGTTTAGAATTGATATCCCAATAGCACAAGATTTTAATAGAATTTTAAAATCAGTGAAAACTCAACTTTTAGTACAACATTTTAAATAGACTAGATAAATAACTGCACGATGTTGCGAGCTATTTTTATTAACTATCGTATATACTACGTGATTAAAATACTTGTATGACATAAGTGTATATAGTTAAATAATAATACACCAACTTCTACATATTAATGTCATTTTCGTTGATCCGTATTATGCTTGTACTTTTCATAGTGGTAAGAAATATTTTTTACTCCAGTTGAAATTATAATTCTTTAAAATCTTTAACCATTTCTTTGGACTTTCTAATCTAATTTATTAAACGCTGAGATAAATACAAACAAAAACTTTAAATTATCTCAAAATGCATTTTTGTACTTTTGTAGAAATAAAGATGCAAAGAATATATTAGTCAACTATATTCTAAAATTTTCAATCACATTACTAAGTACAAATAAATATATGAAGTTGGAAAGACACCTCGGATGAACTTAATTTTCATGGTTGAAATTTAAGCATTTTCAAAGTATAAATGATATTATATTGATGTGTCAATACTAAAAATGATGTGTCTTTATGTTTTGTTTTAGTTGGTCATTTGACTTAAGTATTTTTTGTGAAGTGTCAAATTCTCATAACATAGAATTGCTTAGGTGTCATCCCATAGAAAGTCTCTAGTATTATTATAGTATTGATTTTAAAGGTCATCAAACCAATAACAACATATTTCACTAAAAATGTTAGAATCTACAAACCAGTAACAATAGATTCTACTGAGAATGTTGAAGTCGTAAACCAATAACAACATACCTTTAAAATTCTACAAATTTGTTGAAATTCAACTCCCACAAACACCCCCTTATTCAAGCTAGTAATGAGGCCATGTAATGTGACAACATATGCAACTGCCTCGACCGATTTGGTTTTAGTTACTTAACTAGATTTTGATCCACTCTTTCAAAACGCGAAATTCATTTTTTGATATAATCTAATACAAAATAGATTGAAAGATAATATGAGTTTTTATTATAAATAAACTATAATAAACAATAAATACTTTCACTACTATAACTTATTAACGATATGGATTGCCGATGTCAAAACGAAAATTAGTTTCTCCTACCATAAATTTATGTCACATGCTAAACAATAATACTATTATATAGTCGGTTATTTTGTATTGTCTTGTCAAATTTCTTATTGTAAACCTCATATACATTTTTTATAATACATAATAATTCTCTATATTATAAGTTCTCGTAATTTAAAATTATTTCTATTTATAATTTATGTTATGAGTGATATGAATTACTTTTAATACCCGACCGGTCTGGAAGTCGGAATGGGCTCGATCGTAAACCTAAAACATAGCAGGATTAGGTCAATCATAAATCCAAGGAAAATTAAACCGGTTAAAAAACTGGATTAAACCAGTAAAGAAACCGGAATCTGAAGATACCATTTTTCTTTGATTAGCTTATGAACCTTTGCATTACCTTTAAGTCTTCTATCGAATCTGAAGATACCTTTTTGAGGTTTTCTCTGTGATTCAAAGTAAAAAAGCACATGCTTGTGGTCAGAACCTTCAAAAGGAAGGTAAACATATCATCCAGATGGGAAAAGATCAACCCATTCGTTGTTGGATAGTGCTCTGTCCAAGCGGCATCTTACTACATGGGAGTGATAGATACCACGCCAAGATAGCGGATCCCCACAGTGTTGGATATCAAACACATAATTCTCGTAGAGGAAGGACCTGAAATCGATGTATGAACCCTCTAGTCTTTGGACACCACCTGCTTTTTCCAGGTTGCGCACAATATCTTTGAAGTCACCCGAGAGAAACCATGCTCTTGTTCCAGCATTTGCTATGGTTGTGAGGTGTATTTGTAGTTCTCTTCTTTTGTTAAAGTGTGTATGACCTTACACAAATGTTTCATTGAAGAATTTATTTTCAAAATGAGCTTGAGTGTCAATGTAGTTACTAGTGGAGCTTATAATGGATATTGAAACACTATCCTTCCAAAATAGGGCTAACCCTCCACTGCTATGACCAATTGGTGGGACCAGAAAGTTGAAGCCATACTCATTGCATTTTAGCGTGTTTACAACAATGTCATTAGAGTTTTTGGTCTCCGAAGATATCACGGGAAATACAGGTCTGTAATTCTCTAAAACGGTGAACTGTCATGGGGTTCTCAATTCTTTGACAATTCCAGGAAATTATGGCTAAGGAAGAGTACCAGAAGGAACCCAAAAATCCATCGTTTTCTTAGCCCTTGTTGGGATGAGTTGCACCAATGGATTGCATGCGGGAGTTCTTGGGTCCTATTTCGATGACTTTCTTAAGTTGATTTTAAGCCTTGAAGTCCTCTGTTTCTTTGCTCCTTTGATATCGTGGGCTGATCCAATATCAACTTCCTTTTTGGGGAAGCTTCCTTTTGCGAGACGTTGAAGCAAGGCTGAGCTTGGGGCTGGCTTGTAAGGTCTTTTTGCCTGGAGGTCTTCGCGGTTTCCTCTTTACAGGTTGAAGAGGTGAATGTCTTTGGGAGGTTTCCACCCCTTCAATAGTTCCAAGTCGTAACAGAGCAGGGACTCTTTCCTCTATTTGATTCTTTGGTATCTCTTCTACTTATTGTATTTGTTCTATTCCTTGAAGTGAGACTCGAACCATTTGGATGACCGTATCTTTTATCTGCCCGAGTTCCTCAGCTTGTCGAAATCTCTCCTTTCTAGCCACACTTTCAGACGAATATGCGACATTCACATAATATTCCATAACTCCTCTTATCTCTCCTATTTTCGCTTGGATAGCTTCTTGAGGCAGATATTCCTCGTGAGCTTGAATGTTTTCAATTTTCCCTAAAGATGGTATGCGTGCTCTTGACGAGCAGGAGTTCTCTGGCCTTATTGGGGACTCTCTTGGATTGGTGTTTGCTTGGATGGGAGGTTCCAGCTCCTCCATCTCGTGATGTTGTTGTAGAGAGGGTATAGAGGTGGTTTCTTTGTTGTCCCCTCTTACTGGATGCCATAATTTGTTCGCATTGTGAGCATTCAAGTACTTGGTGGGAGTTCTGTGGCAAAAGTCTCTGGAGCTAAGTTGATGAGAATGCCTAGTTTGGTGGGATCGTTCACCAGGTAAGTTGTTTCTTTCCTGATGGGTTTTATAAGTGTTGTAGTCTCCAGGATGCAATCTTTCATCATCAGGATGAGAGTTTATCCTTTTTCGGGGTCTTGAATGAACTTGCTCATTCTCATGTTCTCTAGGTCTCTTCCGTGAGTCGATGAACTTTCTGTTTTGATGAGAGTCATTATTGTTATCAGGGTGTTGCAAAGAGGAAGGCTTTTGATGTAGACCCGAGCTTGCTAGCTTCTTTTCTGCAAGTTCAGAGTATTCTCTACATTCATGTTCCTCGTGGTCAAATCTAAAAAATTTCTTGCAGTGCTTCTCAAGCTTTTCATAACGTAGATGAACTTCCACTTCATCATCATCTTCCACTTCCACCATGGTCTTGTTATGAGAGGTATTAATTCGTTAATGTGGACTCTCATCCTAGCTTGAGTGTTTGTGATCTCCACTTTTTTAACAAAGCCAATGTCTTCTCTGATACTTTGTATAATCTCTTTGGTCTAGAGATGAACTAGAAGTCCATGAAGCTTGATCCAAAAAGGGATCTGAGAGAGAAAAGATTTAGAAATTGTCGATTTCCATCTTTGAAGGATGACCATCAACCGTGAGTAGTGATATGGCATGTTCTCCAGAACTAATAAAAGATCCTCCTCTGAGGCAAATTGAAATTGAAATAAACCATTTCCCAAGTCAGCTCCCAAGGGTCCAATCAAAGTCTTCTAGAGGTCCAACATACAAGGTATGAGTGACCATATGCGTTCAATTCTTGGATTTGTTATCCATCCTATGATGGTGAGTTAATGATTTTGGATAAGNGGGGGGGGGGGGGGGGGGGCTGAGACCCTCACTCTGGCTCTTCATGGTGGAGAAGCCTTAGGGCCTGCAATTCCCTTTCCATTTTTAGAGTGTGGTATCCTGTTGAACATTGTGAAACAAAGTTAGGACAAATTTAGATTCACAGGATATCGCTGGTAGGTTCAGATATTCTGTTTTGTATCTTTGTAGCTTTCGTAATAGTTCTACACCAAATGGTGTGAAGGTTTTTCGAACTTTCACAAAGCTCATGAAAATTATGGCAGATGAAGTGAGCTTCGAGAAATGTGTAGAAGTAGAAGATTTGAGCGGGGAAGTGCTTCATAGACTTAAATAGTTGGTCATGCTCCTTCGAAAGAGAGCTGTAAGAAGAGTCCCTACTTGGTCCCCTCTAATTACTACTCTTCTCTTTCTTCATTGCCTAACTTTTCTTTAAGGTTCTTGGTTCAGATATGTTGTAGAGCTTGCAGAGAGCACTGGATTCGCCGGAAGAAAACTTGAAAACGCCGCCAGAAATATGTTCGTCGGAGTTAGGTGCGGTGGAGCTCGGTAGGTGTGGCGGAACGGGTTTGAAATTTGAATTTCACCACCGTCATTGGTAGATGGCATGAAAGAAAAGAACCTTGGTAAAAAAATTTCTTTCCAATGATCAATAACATCTGAAGACTAAACTTAAGTTTTAATAGTTTATATAAATATATTTTATAGCTATATTTTTAATATCTTTGAGAATCTTTTGATTTGTGAATGAGTAATTAGATTGAGTTTTTTTTCTTAATTCATTAGATACATTAGATATATTTAATAAGATTACTTAGATACATTTAATTTAAAAATCCACGCTTGAAAGCGTTTGGATTGATACAAAGGGTTTCATTTTCCATTTTCATTATTTCGTCATATCCCTCTTTTGAGTGGAACTTTATTCCGGCGATAGAGCAACGGTATTTTAGGGATTTCAAAATCACCACTTACTCATCTCTCTCCCTTTTTTCTCCTTAACATAATCGAATCCTCTGTTTCTTTCCTTCTCCAATTAAAAATCATTCATCTCCATATCAAGAAGGTTTCAAAAATGGCAAGATCCTTGATTCTCCCAATTAATCTTCTCAATCTTCGCACCCCTATTAATTACGAGTCTCGAGAGTGCTCATCGGAATATCGCTCTTCCTCACCGCTTCTACACCGTAATCTCTTACTCCGGCGTCGAAAAGCTTTTTTCGCAATGGCGGAATCTCTCAATGAAGCTATCTCTGCTCTCTCCCTCCATGATGACGAGCCCATTACGCTCACTGATTCAGAAGAGTTTACGGTCTACGACACGAATGAATGTAGCCTCTTCGGGAAGCTCCTCAACCCCGATTCTCAGCCAATGGCAAAGATGATTGAAGTGATGCCGGAGATATGGCGTGTATACGAAAGGGTGAGAGGCATAGCCTTGTCGAGAACAACTTTCCAGTTTATCTTCCAAAGGGAAGAATATCTTCTTAAAGTATTGAAAGATTGCCCATGGTCCTTCAACAATTGGACTATGGTTTTGAAGAGAATGATTCCCTCTCCTCCAGCTCACTTCCTCTTGGATCTGGATATTTGGGTTCGGATAAGGAATATCCCGCCTAAACATCTGACCCTCCAAACCATTAGGAAGTTGGGATCTGCTGTAGGACATGTGGAGGAGATAATCTATGATCCGACAGCCTCTCTGAAAACTGATTTTGTGAAGGTTAGAGTCAGGTTTCACATTGATAATCCTGCAAGGGAAACAAAGGTGCTCAACCTCCCTAGTGGTGACGCAATTCTGATACAGTTTGAGTACGAGAGGATCCGAAAACGATGCTTTCATTGCCTACAACTTTCTCATGAGAAATCCAAGTGTTCAATCCTCACAGAGTCTCCTCAGCAGAACGCTACTAGTATTGACAAAAGAAACTCCACTGGTAGTCGTCGTATCCTTGATCTGATGGACAACGAGAAGCATAAGAAAAGTGGCGACATCCCTCCTGGTTTCTCTCCGCTATTCCCTGAACTCTCAAGGGAAGAGCATCAAGCGGCTATCCAATACATATCTCATGCTGATCCAACGGAAAGGCAAGCTAGAATCCTTCGTGTGCAACGATCCATTGAAGAAGCAGCCTTGAAACAACCCATGATCACTTACACCCAGGAGCAAAGTAGAGGACACACCTCCAACTTTGACATAGAGCGAGGTGCCTGGAGTAAGATGAACATATCTAAAGGTATCT
This sequence comes from Anastatica hierochuntica, assembly GCA_900406275.1. Classification (NCBI taxonomy): domain Eukaryota; kingdom Viridiplantae; phylum Streptophyta; class Magnoliopsida; order Brassicales; family Brassicaceae; genus Anastatica; species Anastatica hierochuntica. The sequence continues at coordinate 4,204 of OVAN01014319.1, read as the reverse complement.
CTACATGGTCTGAGGGTGAACAATCAAGACATCCTAGTGTGGATAATGCCCTTTCTGGCTCTGAAAGCTCTCCCGTTGCAAGCTTCCCCCGAGGTGCACCGGGACTGCATTTCACAGCTACTTCAGCTTCTAAACTGGATGGGGCTTCATCAAAGGAAGGAGGATCGCGGAAAAGGCCTCCTTCATGGAAACGAAAGTTGGGAAGTAGCAGTGCAACCAAGAAGGATACTGGACGTGGAAAAAGAAGCTACACAAGGTAAAAGAAAAGCTGATCCTCCTTATCCGAACAACCATAAGGATAAGAACCCGAAAATTCAAGAAGAAACGGTGGCTTCCGTATTGAAGCCGCTGCAATCAATATGAGCATTACGAGCTGGAACTGTCAAGGCGCAGGGAGCACCGAGACAGTTCGTCGTCTTCGGGAAATGCGTAGAAAACATTTTCCGGATTTCTTGTTCTTAATTGAGACTAAGCAAACGAATGGTTACATTTCGGGTTTGAAAGCAAGTCTAGGTTATGATAATATGTGTTCGGTTGAACCGGAAGGTTTAAGTGGTGGTCTAGTTGTCTTTTGGAAGAAATGTTTTGATGTTGAAGTTGTATCCGCAGACAAGCGGCTTATTGACTTAAAAATAAAGTTGGGTTCTTGCTATTTCTTTCTGTCATGTATCTACGGGGACCCTGTCACAGCTAGAAGACAAAGTTTTTGGAATAGACTAATGGATATAGGAGTACAGAGAGATGAACCATGGTGCTTAACAGGAGATTTCAATGAACTCCTTGATAACTCAGAGAAACTGGGAGGTGTTATTAGAGAAGAAAGCTCCTTCTTGGATTTTAGAACGATGATCGAAACATGTAAAATTAAGGACTTGAGAAGCTCTGGTAATATCCTTTCATGGGTAGGATGGAGGGACAATATGTGGATCCAAAGTCGTCTAGACCGCTGTCTGGTTAATGAGAAATGGTCACAGCTGTTCCCTTACTCACTGGTTACTTATGGCAATCTCTGGGCTTCAGATCATCGCCCCTTGTACATCACCTTCACACTCGGTGCTGAGGAACAGAGCAGAGGCCGCTTCTTTTTTGATAAAAGAATGGTACAGAAACCTGGTTTTGAAGGAGCTATTCGAAGAGGATGGTTTGGTGCTGGTAGTGGAAATGATGAATCCCTAACTGAACGTATAAGAAGATGCCGAGCAGAGCTGTCTAGGTTTAAAAGATCAACCACAATGAATACTGGAAGGCGCATTGACCAGTTACACCAAGAACTCGAACAAGAAGTAGCTAATCTTTCTCCAAGCTCCTCGCGAATGAAACATTTAAAATCTGATCTTGCTACAGCCTACCGCGAGGAGGAAATGTTTTGGAAACAAAAAAGTCGAGAAGATTGGCTCAAATTGGGTGACAAAAACACAACTTTCTTCCACAATACAGTCAAGGGTCGAAACATGAAAAATAAGGTTATAATGCTCAGGAACAATGAAGGCCAAGAACACTTCTCGGAGGCTTCTAAGGGACAGATTGCGGTTGACTTTTACCATGATCTTTTCCGTAGCACAAATCCAACACATTTGGAAGATTTCTTCACTGACTTTGCACCTAGAGTAACGGAGACCATGAATGTGGATCTAGTAAAAGAGGTCACGGCGGAGGAGATTAAACGAGCAGCTTTTAGTATTAAAGGCCGAAGTTCACCAGGGGATGATGGTTTCACCGGAATTTTTTATCAAAAATCTTGGCACATTATCGGTCAAACTATCGTTGATGAGGTGAAAAAATTCTTCCATACTTCTATCTTCCCTGTAGATTGGAATCACACACAACTCTGCTTAATTCCAAAGGTGCCAAAGGCCACGACGATGAATGAAATGCGTCCCATAAGTCTGTGTTCAGTTCACTACAAAATTGTCTCCAAAATCTTGTGTGAAAGATTGAAGAAGATATTGTCGGATATTGTTTCTGATACACAGGGAGCTTTTGTGGCTGGAAGACAAATCACAGACAACATTCTAATTGCCCATGAATTGGTGCACGCTCTGAGAACGAATGAAAAGGTTTCGAAGGAATTTATGGCTATTAAGACAGACATGTCTAAAGCCTATGATAAGGTGGAATGGTGTTTTCTTGAGCATCTATTGGAAAAAATGGGCTTTGATAGGCAATGGAACCGCTGGATTATGGCGTGCATTAGCTCGGTTTCTTACTCGATTCTTTTGAATGGACGCCTACATGGTTTCATTAAGCCAGAGAGGGGAATTAGACAAGGTGATCCCCTTTCCCCTTTTTTGTTTATCTTGGTTGCAGAAGCATTGGTACACTCGTTGAATAAAGCGGAACGGGAAGGAAGAATATCCGGTCTCAAAGTCACCACAACGGCACCTAGTGTTCACCACTTATTGTTCGCGGACGATAACCTGCTTTTTTGTAAGGCAAATGAAGAAGAGAGTCACCAGATAATCAAGTGTATCAAAGATTATGGTTATGTCTCGGGCCAGCTTGTAAACCATACCAAATCTTCAATAATTTTCGGCAAAAGGGTTGATGAAGAGAGTAAACAGAAAGCTAAAGACAGTCTTGGAATCGAAAAAGAAGGGGGTGAAGGAACCTACCTTGGATTACCAGAATGTTTTAGCGGTTCTAAAAGGAAGCTATTGAATTTTATTCATGATAAGCTTAAAGCTAGACTCACGGGCTGGTATGCAAAGACTCTGTCTCAAGGAGGAAAGGAAATTTTGATAAAATCTGTGGGGCTTGCTTTACCCGTGTATGCAATGTCCTGTTATCGTTTGTCTAAGGATCTATGCAGGAAGATAACAAGCGCCATGATCGAATTCTGGTGGAGCAGTGGAGATAATACACGTAAAATTCCATGGGTAGCTTGGGAGAAGCTATGTAAAAAGAAGGAAGAAGGTGGCTTAGGATTCATGACATAAGCAATTTTAATCAAGCCTTGTTATGTAAACAAGCATGGAGAGTATGGGATCGACCGTAGTCTTTACTGTCCCAAATCTATAAAAGTATTTATTTCAAGAATAGATCCTTTTTAGAATGTGGATTGGGAGCTAGACCATCCTATGCTTGGAGGAGTATCATGTTCGGAAGAGAACTCATGAAAAAAGGAATCCAAAGAACCATTGGCGATGGTCACAGTACCTTGATTTGGTCGGACAATTGGATTCCAGCTTCTATCCCTCGACCACCACAATGAAAGCAAGGAAACAATGATATCATCCACACGGTGGCTGAACTTATAGACCAGAGGACGGGTCTTTGGGATCTTGACAAAGTAACTAATGTTTTTACCCCGGAAGATGCAGTGAAGATATTGAGTATCCGAATGAATCGAGATCGTCAAGACTCCTTTGTGTGGGGATGTAATCCATCAGGTCGGTACACGGTCCAGAGTGGTACGAAGTTATTAGAGCTGCTCGCTTTAAACCAGGAAAATGCTCAAGTCACGATCCCCTTGGTTGAAAAACAAGTTTGGTCAAAAGTTTGGAAATTGAAAACTCTTCCTAAGGTTAAGCATTTTATCTGGAAAGCGTTATCGGGCGCGCTGGCAGTGGCCGAAAGATTACAAACGAGAGGAATACAGATTGCACCGTCTTGCCAGGCTTGCACTGCCGCCTCGGAAAGTATTTGTCACGTTCTGTTTCATTGTTCTCGAGCTCAACAAGTGTGGGCTATCTCTACTATAACACCTCCGGTACGCGGCTTCTCCAATAACTCCGTTTTTCTGAATATTTATCACCTTTTAAAGGTCTCGCAGAAGGAAAACACATCAGACTTGAAGAGATGCCTCTTCCCCTGGTTATTATGGCATATTTGGAAAGCTCGAAATGAGTATGTGTTTGAAAAAATCGACTCAAGTGCTCAATCAGTCTTTAATAAAGCGGTAGAAGAATGTGCAGAATGGATCAATGCCAACAAAACAGAGGATGTACCACCAACAGAAGAAACTCTCTCGGTCCAAATCCCCAGACACGCTTGGTCGCGTCCTCCTCCAAACCTTCTTAAATGTAACTTTGGAGCAGCGTGGATATCGGTGCAAGAAAATGCAGGTGCGGCATGGTTACTGAGAGACGACAAGGGTAAACCTCTGTTCCATAGCCGACGGGCTTACTCCAAAACATCGTCATCTTTAGAAGCTCATCTGCTCAGTATGTTTTGGGCTGTTGAGAGCTTGAAGACAATGAGACTA